>VWZG01007514.1:307871-325371 GCA_013396735.1 Grallaria varia
TCCTCCCTTTTCTCTCTTTTTTTTTTTTTTTTTTTTTTTTTTTTTTTTTTTTTTTTTTTTTTTTTTTTTTTTTTTTTATTTCTCACTTGCTTGGGCTGCTCTAAATGGTCCGGGGTGGGGAGGGGGGGAAAAGGGGTTTGGAGGTGATGAAATCCCCAGCAAAATACTGATCACTGTTATCAAACCTGTGCTTCTTTTTCCAGGGGGCAAAATTGCAGTGACTTTATTAGCTGAGTAGTTTTAATTCCCCGGTAGATAAAGCGGTAAGGATTTGTGAGCGGTAAGGAGCCCGATGGAGCGCTCACCGTAGCCTGCCCAGGGCTGAAGAGTAAGTGACCTGCTCGTTGTTAGGTGATCCTCCCCCCTTCTCTCTCTCTCGCTGCCACCTTTTATGTGGACCGGTCTTTATTTTATTCCCTGGGTTGGAGGGCAGTTTTGCGGGGACGGAAAACGCAGCGAGTATTTGGCTTCTTTTTGTTGTTCCGAGCTTCCTCGTCCCCCCGTCCCCGCCGAAGTTCCCCATCCCCGCTTTAAACTCCTGCTCCGCTCCGAGCCTCCTCTTTGTCCTGTTTATTATAGCTGCCTTGCTTTTTGTCTCTTCCAATTTGCCTGTCATTTGCATGTCGCTACTTCTCCTTTTTAACCCAAGCCGGGAAGGACAGGGACTTTTCTTTCTTCTTAGCCTTGCAATTACTTTTTCATTTCCAAGCGTGGGACGAGCCGCGAATCGTGGAAATGTATAGAAAATGGGATTTGAGTGGTAGGTAGCGAGCACATGAGAAGAGATCAAATGCAAGGCGCGGGATAAGAGCCTTGATCTGGGAAAAGATTAGGATTATTGGTACTTTCTGTTTGTTTGGTTGTTGTTTGTTGATTTTTTTTTTCCTCCGGGGGGTGCGTGTGGGGGGGATTTAATTCTTTCTTAGCCGTTGATGGAGATCTTTCTTGGCTTTTTCGATTTTCCCTTTAGCGGCTGAGTGATCCGGCGCACTTTGCCATGTGTTTGCACGGAGTTAAAGCGCAGGAGGGAGCGGTGTCGGGGGGCGTGGGGCCTGCGCGGGGCGGCGAGACGNCGGGGCAGGGCAGGTGTGCGGGGGGCGCGGGCAGGTGCGGGGCACTGCGCGCCGGGGCGGCGGGGCAGGTGCGCGCCGAGCGGGGCGGCTGCGGAGAGGGACGAGCGGGGTCCCGGCCGCCGCCTCCTCCTCTCCCCTGTGCCGGAGAGGGCCGGGATGACGGGATCGGCCGCGGGAAGCGGGTCGGGGATCAGTGTCCGCGGGCGCTCCGTGCGGAAGGCGCGGCCGAGGTGGGATGGAGCTCCCGCAGCGTCCGTGTGTTTGTGCCCCGTCCGCGGAAGAGCAGGTACGGGGGGTGTGAACTCAATGTCTTTGACAAAGTCGGGGATGTCAGTCAGGACTGGCGAACACGGCTGCGTTCTAGAGGTGCCCTTGAATGTCGGGCAAAAGTTGGCTAGCACGAGCTTTGGAAACCCGCTAGTTTCCCACAGGTCCCGAGTGCTGGGCAAACCCGCTGGTGTTTCTGGCTGCGTGGGGAGTGTCGCCCCAAAGCCCTCATCCGGGTGTGGGGACGGGCAGGGAGCACGTGGAACGCATCCACGCATCTGGGGCCATTGCTCCGTGGCAGAAGGTCCTGTGTTGTTGAACACGGAGTACAAAAACACGTCTGTGTCACCGCGAGGTGTAAAAGCTCAGATTATTTGTCGCTTCCATCGCCTGTAGAGGTTCGGCAGTATGCAGGACGAATTATTCAGAGGTAGTGTCCTTGCCCATAGATTTGCTTGTGGCACATGTCCTTTATGTCTTCTTCTCCCAGTTTTTCTGCGAGTTGCCATCAATCACATAAAGTTTACGACCACTGCAACTCATTTTGCATTTATTTTATCTGCTTTTTGTCCAGAGCTTACATTTAGCAGCAGTATCACATACTGTGAAATGTTTTAATACTCAAGGGTAGACAAAGTATCAATATTTCAGGAATTAAACTGTGATAAAACGTACTATGTATATACTTTTCACAAACAACTCCCTACTGTAAAGTATCTTACATTCGCTGAATGGCACTGTTGGTATATACAGTTGACTTGCCTGGCAGTTGAACTCTGAGGCCTCTCAGTTTATATAACTCATCTTTTTTATGATCGGTTGATAAATTAAGATATTCATAAGAATAGACACGTTTTGAAATTGAAAAGTTTAATTTGATTCAGGGCAGAATTGTAAACACTGCAGTTTGTAGTCTCTAAATAGTGATTTATTCTGACTCAAAATGCAACCTAACTGCTAAATTAAGTAATTCAGGAATTGTGATTTATTGATATCACATAGCATGGAAAAAATAATATCTTGATGAACTTGGACTGAATTTGGAATTCAGTAGGAATCTTGAGAACATTTCAGTATTGTCTCTACACAGAGGCCATGTGAGTTATTTTCTTCACGATCAGTGAAATAACATGGAGCGAACTAGCTTAAGAGAAGGAAAATGTTTTCAGTTTTCCAGTTTGAGCCGCTTGATTTCTTCTTCTCATTCAAAAAATTCATTTCCTCAAGCAGTGCCAAGCGTGGCTGCGTGATGGAGGATCCTGCATCTCCCCAAAATAAAGGCCTGAACTAATGAGATACCCAATGCCTCCTGTTAGTGAGCTCTCTAGTTGATGGGAATTGTGGATGTTTCGCGTTCACAAGAATTGCTGAATACCTTGTTGGATTGGGCCCTGAGTATCACTAGGTTCATAAGACAGGGGTTGCTTTTTCCTTTAAGGCTAAAGAGCAGGCAGCATAATTTTGAAGTAAATCAGGCTCTATTTTTTGCTGCTTCTTCTTCTTATGGAGAAATCCTAATAAAGTAGCTACTACTGCACAGGTAGTTGCTCATTGTTTCTGCCCTGTTTCAAATTCTTTGATTAGACACCTTTGCTAAAGGAGTTAGATAACCGTTTCCCCCAAGAAAACTTGTGTCTGAGCTGTACAAAAAGGTAGTACTTTCTTGTTAGTGGCTGATGTGATTTTAGCACAGAACAGATCTATGGCGAATAGATGTCATCTCTTCTTTGAATTTTAGCTGTGATTTTGTGCATGAAATGCTGTTGACTGGAATAATTTTCATCCTGCGCTTCTTGGCTGATTCTGGCAAAGCCATACCCTGTGTAGCACATTCGAAAGATCTAAATATTTCTCTTAGCAAAAGCATGTTAAATGTCTTGTGTGGTATTGGCATAATGGACGGACATGAAGCAGGCAGATGCTGGACCAAAGAAAGTAGTCAGCTTGTGAAATGATAGGAACAGTTTCAGCACTATAAACTGGTATCTTCTTGAATTCATCCATGCTTTTCTGTCAAATTTAGCACTTTGCTGCGGTGTATTTAATGGCTGTTTATGTTAGGCTAGGGTTCTTCAAAGTGGCTGACAAGGGTAAGTTTGAATTTACATCTCCTTTGCATCTCATAGGTGTATGAATTAATCTAGGAGCAAATGATCAGTGTCTTTGTAGGTCAAGATGAGTTAACAAAATTGATTACAGAAATTGATTTATTCATAGTGAGTGCGGTTAAATACCTGACATCATACTCCTTTCTAAGGACCGTTTTAGCCGAAGGTTTGGTAACAGTAACTTTTGGAAACCTAGAAATTAGTGTTTCCATTTAAGATGTCAATGCATATCGAATGGATATGAAATAAACCCATGTCTGTAGTTGCTGTGCTGTTAAGAGGTTATTCATAGCTACATTGTAATCATATCTTCTTAAACAAAAGATTTGAAAGTAAATTTGTAAATAAAATACTACTGCTGTATTTATGGACGGACATAGAAAGAGCTGAGGCCCTTGTTGGTATGATTTTTAATTACATGGGCATGGACAGTGTTCGGTTTTTGAGAAAGCCACACCGTGCGAGTTGAGGCTTGAGATGTGGCCAGTAAATTTAACATAAACTACACTTGGCATGCAAGGAGCATCAAAAGTGATGCATAAACCAAATTTAACCTTCACAAATTTAAAACTCGGTAACTCAGAAACAAGTAGTGCTTCTGAATATTTCTGCATAGATCTTGACAACCTAAGTTATCTTTCTAACATTTTTCTGGATAGCTGTACAGAGGCGTTAGATACGTGAAATATAGTTTTGAGACAATGTGCAGCCAAAGTACTGGTACTACATAAAGGACACACACTTCCTAATTATTTCCCCCCCCTTCCCAAGAGTTCCTTATTTATTCAGTTCTAATCTAATCAGTCTTGAAGTCTGCCTGCCGTGGCTGGGATTTTGCATCCCGCTGTACGTGCCATTCCACTTCCCTTGAGCGCGAATTGGTTTTGGTCCTCTGAGACTGAAATATTAACTGACCATTCAATACCCGTTCTGTTTTGCCAGGCTAAAGTAGAACTATTTCTCGTATTTAAGCTGAAAGGCACGTAAGCCTTAAAGCTGGCAGTCTGTAGGCTCAGGATAACACCAGGGCAAATGGGAGATGTTGCTTAATACCCAGGTTAAGTGTACGATAACTCTGATGCTTTCAGCTTCCATCGAGGGAAGGAGAGGACATCGCTCCGGAGCACCTCCTGCCGCGTGTTTGCGATGGCAGGGGTGGGCTGGCGAGCAGTGGCTGGTACAGGGGCTTGGGGAGGGGGAAGTGGACACTGGGGAGGAAGGATGCATGGCAATGACCTTCCAACCTGGCGCAGGACAGCCTGTTTCCTGAGCTGCTGACTCAAGGGTACAGCAAGCCCTCCCCATGTGTGTCCTTGGTTGGGATTGGGCAAGAGAGAGGGAAACAGTGGTCAGGCACCTCGAATTTTCTGGGAAACATGCAAAACTTGAAACCTGTCATGAGGTTTTTGGTGTGAGTCTGGGAATGTGTTGCTGGCTCTCAATCAAGCATAGCTTGACTACAGAAAAGGAAGGAAAAGCGTGAAGGTTTTTGGTGTTGGTGGGTTTTGTTTGTGGTGTTTTTTGTGGTTTTGTTTTTTTTTTTTAATTGGTTTGGGGTTTTTTTTGCTATTGGCAAGTAGTATCATTGTGGATGCCTTTTGAATATCTTATGAGCACTAAGCAGAAGCTCTTTTGGTTATCTTTCAATTAGTTTAGATCACTTTCAAATGAACACCACTAGACTGAAAGGTCAACTTTGACCCTGGCTTACTCTGTGCCAGTGTTGCCTACATAAAAACCCTGGTGATGGGAGTCCCTTTCCACCCTCTGAGAACTTGGCCAGTTTTTTATGAAAACAACCCTTCTGAAATCCAAACTCCTCATTTTCTTTATTTTTTTTTTTTTTAGGATAATAAGGGTCTAATTGTAAGGGTCTGATTCTTCCCCCTAAAAACTCTGTTTATATCAATTGAGAGAAAGCAGGAGACAGTCTTTTACGACACACGCTGCCAAGCAGGGCCTGACCCTACCCCTTGCGTGTTAACAGGATTTTTGTCCCCTTGCACTCCAGGGTAGTTGCTTGCAGGGTGGGATGCTCCCAGGTGTGCAGGTGGCAGAACTGGGCCCCTGAAATAGAAGTCCCTGTTATTTTATTATTATTACCGTGATGTAGCCAAACTTATCTTGCTTAATGTACTTCTTGATAAGGAAAGATCTCTGAAGACAGTGACCCAATAGCAGTGTAAGGCTCTGGATTTCCCATTTGAATTAATGACATTTTTTGTTTTTAATGTATTTTTCTACCATTCTTTACTTTCCTGTGTGCAAGGAACCAGTAATGTAAACAAACATTATGTCCCTTGCATAACTGTCTCTGACACCAAATCTCTGAAAATTCTTTTAGTACATCCAGAATAAATGGGCAAAGGCTGTAGAAGAGACATAATGTTTCTAAGTATTAAAAGCTTTTTTTTTTTTTTTTTTCATCCTGGTTGCAAACTAAGCACTGACTACTGTCTTGATTTTACAGATTATTTCATGCTGAAATTATGCCTATTTGCATGGATAGTCATTCTTTAAAACTAGCCACAGATGCAGTCCTAGGGAGCACGTAGATGTTTTTACAGGTGAACCGAAAGAGATGGGAGCAATTCCAAAAAGTCTGCATGCTGCCTTTGGCAATATACCCTGTTATTGTGAAGATTGTGCTCTGTTAAGCAAATGTAAAGTTTAATATTAGATAAGCGTTGCATGAAAAATATTTTAATTTTTGTGAGTGTTAAATTTTAAGAAACAGGAAAGAGTGTCTAATGCTTTATGTGCAATGTGAGTTTAGCATCACTAGTTAATAAGTCACAAATTATGTCAAGAGCCTTTTACAAAATGCAAGGAAGTATGTTATCTTTTTGTGCTGTGTTCCTGGGAAACAATGAGAGTTCATATAAAGAGAAGGTATCTTCCTTTCTCACGCAGCTGATTGATGTTATTTCTTTCATCTTCCCATATTTTTTCTCATCTTTTCTGCATGTCACAGGAAATAAGATTCTGTGTATTCAAAATGCTACATGTAAGAAGGGCTTCACTGGGCATTTCAGATATTGTTCTTGGAGATTTTTCTAAAGCAGAGAGATGTGACACTGAACCTGCCTTGTTTCTGCTATGCAAAAAATTTGACATCATGTATTTTAGTATATGAAATAGAGAATCTTCAGCCTTTGGTAGCAGAGCTTGCTTGGAGAGTTGCAAAAACAGAAGGAATGTATGGGGAATTCAAAACACTGTCGTGGCTAGTCACTGGTACATACGAGGCTGTGTTAACAAACTACATTTTGGCCTTTACTTGGTCACACATCTATAAATATTATAATCCTGCCCATAAAATATTTTAATGCATTTTTGTTTTACTGAATAAATGTTTCCCTAATTATTTAAGAGAGAGGTTTTTTTTTTTTTCCCCCCCAATGTAAGCCTGAATGTGTCTATGATTTCTTTGCCTTTCACATACACATATACCACTCTACCAACAATTATGTGAAAGTTGTTGTTTTAATCTTCAGGTGTTTATTTATCAGTTTTCTCTCTCTAAAAATCAAAACTACAATTGCATCTTTTGTGCTGCATTTGAAGTTTTTAATCCAAATTTTACACAATGTCTTGTTTTAACAATAAATCTTAAATAAGGAATACTTTCATCTTCTTTTGTAATATGTATCTCAATGCCCTAAATTTAATCAATTGGTTGTCAGAGGCTGTGTTCTTCTAATCTACTCTTTCTTCTGAAGATAAACAGTATCATTTTAGGCATTTGTGCAAGAGAATCATATTACTGGTGCTTAAGCAGTTTTTGCTTTTTTAAATCTTAATCCATCTTAAACCAGTGGAGCAGAAATATTTAAAAATGTTTCATTTCAAGCAGAGTGCATAATAAATTGCAATAATTGTAATGTGCCATAAATCCCAGAGCCTATGCATTTTGCATTTTATTCAGGATTGAGGTCAGGAAATTTGGAGAAATTTAAAGAAAATGATTCATCAGTCCTTTTGTTCTGTTGGCCAGGGTCCCAGGATTCTTGAGCTGAGCCCAGCTGACAAGCTTTTGAAGATGGCACAATAACAGTCCAGTGATGCCTGACCATGACAGCACAGCCCTCTTAAGCAGGCAAACCAAGAGAAGAAGAGTTGACATTGGAGTGAAAAGGACGGTAGGGACAGCATCTGCATTTTTTGCAAAGGCAAGAGCAACGTTTTTTAGTGCCATGAATCCCCAAGGTTCAGAGCAGGATGTCGAGTATTCAGTGGTGCAGCATGCAGATGGGGAAAAGTCAAATGTACTCCGCAAGCTGCTGAAGAGGGCGAACTCATATGAAGATGCCATGATGCCTTTTCCAGGAGCAACCATAATTTCCCAGCTGTTGAAAAATAACATGAACAAAAATGGTGGCACGGAGCCCAGTTTCCAAGCCAGCGGTCTCTCTAGTACAGGCTCAGAAGTACATCAGGAGGATGTATGCAGCAACTCTTCAAGAGACAGCCCCCAAGAGTGTCTTTCCCCTTTTGGCAGGCCGACTATGAGCCAGTTTGATGTGGATCGGTTATGCGACGAGCACCTGAGAGCTAAACGCGCCCGGGTTGAGAATATAATTCGGGGTATGAGCCATTCCCCCAGCGTGGCATTAAGGGGCAATGAAAATGAAAGAGAAATAGCTCCGCAGTCCGTCAGTCCCCGAGAAAGTTACAGAGAAAACAAACGCAAGCAAAAGCTGCCACAGCAGCAGCAGCAGAGTTTCCAGCAGCTGGTTTCAGCGAGGAAAGAGCAGAAGCGAGAGGAGCGCAGACAGCTGAAGCAGCAGCTGGAGGACATGCAGAAGCAGCTGCGCCAGCTGCAGGAGAAGTTCTACCAGATCTATGACAGCACCGACTCCGAAAATGATGAAGATGGCAACCTGTCTGAAGACAGCATGCGCTCCGAAACCATGGACGCGAGGGCAGGCGACTCTGTCAGCAGATCAGACAATGAGATGTGTGAGCTGGACCCAGGGCAGTTCATCGACCGGGCGCGGGCCCTCATCCGGGAGCAGGAGGTAGCGGAGAACAAGCCGAAACGAGAAGGTCCTAAGGAGAAGGAGCAGGGGCCAAATGCCTTCCACCCTGAAGGCAAACACTTGGCCGAGACGCTGAAGCAGGAGCTGAATACTGCCATGTCGCAAGTTGTGGACACAGTGGTCAAAGTTTTCTCATCCAAACCCTCCCGCCAGCTTCCTCAGGTCTTCCCGCCTCTCCAGATCCCACAGGCAAGGTTCGCCGTCAACGGGGAGAACCACAACTTTCACACGGCCAACCAGCGCCTGCAGTGCTTTGGGGATGTCATCATTCCCAACCCCCTTGACACCTTCGGCAGCGTCCCCATGCCTGGCGCCACCGACCAAACCGAGGCGCTGCCTCTCGTCGTCCGCAAAAACTCCTCTGACCAATCCGCCTCGGCCCCGCCAGCCGGTGGCCACCACGGCTCCCTGCACCAGTCCCCGCTCTCGGCCACCGCCGGCTTCTCCACCTCCTCCTTCCGCCACCCCTTCCCGCTGCCCCTCATGGCATACCCCTTCCAGAGTCCCCTGGGTGCCCCATCGGCTTCCTTCCCGGGGAAAGATCGTGCCTCCCCCGAATCCCTCGACCTGACCCGGGAGACCACCAGCCTGAGGACCAAGATGTCATCGCACCACATGAACCATCACCCCTGCTCGCCCGCCCACCCCCCCAGTGCCACCGAGGGCCTCTCCTTGTCCCTCATAAAGTCTGAGTGTGGCGACCTGCAAGACATGTCTGAAATCTCGCCCTACTCGGGAAGTGCAATATCCTTTTCGAAAGATGAGCGATAACCCGGCGGTGGCTGGTGGGAGAGGATGAGGGGCTGTGCTGGTGCCACTGGGCTTTCGCCGGGTGTTGTGGGAGTGGGGCACTTACAGGGTGCTGGCAGGGGGCTTAGCGAGGCCGAATAAAACATGTGGTGTTGACTGACAGCACTCTTCCAGCAATGGTGTTCTCATATAAAAAGCCACTGGCCCTCCCCCAGCCTTTTGGTCCCCAGCCGTGGGGTCAGGAAGACAGCCAAGCCCATGACCTGGGTGCCAGTGGGTTTCCCTGGGCTGGCAGATCCTTTCCCAGGCAGGGAGGTGATCAAGGGGACATCAGCCTCGGCCAAAAACCCATTTCAGCTACGGCCGCCTCTTTTCCCTCCCCTGCCAGGCCAGCACACGACCCGTGTTAATGGTGTCATGGCTGTGGCTGGGGCTCGCAGAGAGCCACGGTCGGGTCGTTGGTGAGACTTCAGCTCTGAAGTGCGTAAGGGAAATGAAGCACAAAAGACACAGGTACTGATATATTCAGGCTGCATCAAGTTCTTTCCCCCACCCAGAGGTCTGTTACTCAGCCCTTGTGCAGCTGCCTGCTATGCATGATTAACCTCTGTTCAGCCATACACAGAAATCTTTTGTCCTAACATACACAAAGCAAATTATTTTGGAAAGCTGGAGAGA
Source organism: Grallaria varia (assembly GCA_013396735.1). Classification (NCBI taxonomy): domain Eukaryota; kingdom Metazoa; phylum Chordata; class Aves; order Passeriformes; family Formicariidae; genus Grallaria; species Grallaria varia. The sequence goes on from VWZG01007514.1 coordinate 317,790, forward strand.
ACAATTAAATATAAAACTTCAGCTGTATTAAATTTACAGGACACTTCCCTTCCTTAAAAAAAAGGTAATAAAGTCTCTCTCTTTAGCTCAATAGCAGGCTTTAGTTAGGGCAAAAAAATCCATCTCTGCCTTTATTTAGGCATATCCAGTCACAGTAATAATCTTTTAGGGTTTTTTTCCTGGAAACTAGTACTAGATTTTTGGTTGGTTGTTTCTTTTTTTTTCTCTTTCAGCAGTAACACCTCCTAGGCCTTCCATCTTTTCCCTTAATGTGCTTTTTGGTGAAAAGGGTTGTTTTTTCCAAGTACGGGTGTATTGCAAATGAATAAAATACCATACCTGCCTGATGGTCAAGTTGAGGATTTTGCATGAAGAGTAGATTGATAACTTTTCCCAGCTCCAAGACCCCAGCAGAAGGAACAGCACAAGTGCAGAGCCTCAGATGCATCTAATTTCATTCCCAAGATGATGAAAGTAATTGCAAATGAATACCTGTGCCCCTTCCTGAGCAATGGTAGCAACGCTGAGGAACTTCTCTGCTTTTGTGGGGTGTCATGTGAAGGCAGATGGCCCAGGCTGTGCTTCTTCACTGGTTATCTTCTAGGCGATTAACAACTCTGGTAGTTTTAAATTAATTTAACCACATTTTCTGTAAGCATGTCAAGTCCTCAGGAGAGTGCTGTCAGGGCTCTAGATCTGGTGGTTACCTGGACTTCTGATCGCTCCTGTGCTAGTGGGCACCACCAGGACAAGGCAGGTGCTGCAGGTCTGAAGCCCATCACCACCGCTGTTTGATGTAACTTAGGTCAAGTCTGAGTCAAGATTGCTGCTGTCTGACCTGTGTGTATTGGCCCATTTCTATATCATTATATAGTTGAAAGCACCTTCCGAAGGTGTTGGTGTTCTCAAGAGCCAGCTGGTAGTGGATGTGATGTTTGAGGCCCGCCTTTACCAAAAGAGGATCTTGCTGAGCGTTGGTAGCAAGGAAATCTCACCATCTGCATTGTACAGCAAAACAGGGAGTCCGTTTAACTCCAGTATCACTTGGAGTTGGTGCCAATTACTTTTGCAGTCCCAAACCCGAAATCTGTATATTGAAATGCAGGCTGCAATGCTTGGAAGGCAGTCCTGAGGTCAACAGGAGTGGCAGCGGAGGGCAAGACTCGGGCCAGGGCAATTAATTTCTACCAAAGAGTACAGTGGCATACTAATTGTTTTGTATAAAAGTGGTTCTTCCATTGTGAGAGAGGAGTGAGGAGATGTGAAATATGCCAAGTGTGTGAACTGGGAGTAGTTCTAGGGCTGCACTTGATCCTCGCCACCCATGGAGCATCTCTCTCCCACCCCTGCCGTTTCTCCCCCCTTTCTCCTGCTCGTTCTCACTGGTACTCGCTAATGGACCTTGCTGCTTCTGCCGAAACCGGGGTGCAAGAGTCCCCTGCTGTTCCAAGATGTAGTCAGGGGAAATACTGAGTGCTGCAGTGATACCCTTTCTCTTTTATTGCCCTGCTTCATTACCAGCCTCTGGGAAAACACTTGGACTTTCCCACCTAGATGCTAGTGGAGGCTGCAGTTTGTTCTGGGTTTAGATACAGACCTGTTGGGACAAACAGATTTATTAAATAACGCTTCTGCACGTGTACCCTGGTGTATGACTCGGCTGTGGGGATGCATTTTTTTTCTAGCAGCAGCTCGTTTGTCCAGGTAGTTTAGAGTTTCTAGGGAGAGGCGCTGTGTGGAGGTTGGTTTGTTTGTGGTCAATTCTGTCGCGATGCTTTTGTTTTACATGGTTGAATGTACTCATATAGGGAACAAATTTCTTGAAAGAAGCAGATCTTTCTTCCCTGCAGAAAGCAACATCTGTTTTCCTGGACAATACAGCCAGGATGACAACATAAGATTAGCAGATAGAGCCAAGTTCAGGTTTTAGTAGTAAGTTAAACACTGAACTAGCCTGGCTTTTGTTTTCTTGGGATTTGTTCTTTTTTTTTTAACCCGCGCCTGTAAAATGTGTCTGATTGTTCTTTGCTGAATTGCAGAAGGAAACGGTTAATGTTTGTGTATGTTGCTAAACAAGATAAGATGCACCTGCAGCCTGAATTCCCATCTTGGTCATGAATACAGTCTATATCTTTGCAAACTAATCTGTTTAATCAAATATTAAGTTTTATTCAAATTCCAAAAGAAACAGACAGCGAATTGTTGTCCTGTATGGTCTTCCTTTGTCATGCATCCTCTTTGCATCTCAAGAAAAATAGCCTTGTTCAGTCCCAAAACATTTGCATAGATCTAAATTGAAACACAACAGTAGTTTGTGCGATGTTAAGACATCTGTAAAGGTGAAGAAGTGCAGCGTGTTCTCCCTGGCAGGAGGGCTTTGAAACATTAGTACAACTTTCTACAATTTTATTTATTTTTAAACAGAATTCCAATCCAGCTGGAGTTAGTTTCACAGTCCCAATATGTGAAATCTACAAGCAGTGAATTGCGTCTTGAAATGAGGAGTTATTACATCTGACTAGAATGAAGCTAATTAAACTTAAAAAAAAAAAAAAGGGTGATTGTACAGCAAGCTGGATAACTCTGTTCTGTTGATAAAACCTGGATGATGAACAAATGCTTTCCAACTAGCCCATTCTTTGGAGGGTCTTGAAGATGCTCTGAGATGCAGCTGTTCGGAGCTTTGATGATTAAAAGTACCTGAGGTGTAACTTAAGGAGCAGCTTGGCTTTGCTAGTGCAGGTTTTTTACCTGATGCAGCCTATTCTTACCTCGTTTCCCTTTAGCTCAATACACGTGTGGGTTAGAAAAGCCTGTTAGAGCATTTGTTGGGGGCTCAGGCTGAGAGTAACAGGAGTGAAAGATCATCTCCACTGAAAAATATTCTTGCAAAGGAGAAGCATTACCTGGGAGGATCGAAGTGCAAATGAATCAAATGCTGTGCCGTGCCACCCCTGTGCTCTCCAGTTAAAACGCACATGAGCTTGTTTAGGTTTTGTCCCCGTATGTTTTGTTCCCAGTTTTTCACTTCCTATTTCTTAGGGTTTAGCCATTTTGCTGCTGCGTTAGGTGAGGCAACGCTGTACTCTGTAAATGCACAACGCTGAGACTCTCAGGTTGTTTGAACACCGCTTTAGGTTCAGCTGCAGTACACTGTTCCTCTGATCTTTTATGTTCCTGAGCAGATGTCTTTCATTAATTTATGGATTTATCATCTTTTCTTTCTTTTCCTTTTTTTTTCCTTTTTTTTTTTTTTTTTTTACACCTGGCAGCTGGCTCAAGTTTCAGCAGTTATTGTCTATTTTGCATTACCCATAGAATTGAATGTCATCTGTCTTCACAAAGCTATAGCTAAGAGAATTGAGGCAAGCCACACGAGCTGCTGAGACGGAGCTTGTTTGCGTTCCATTCGGCACCCCTCCTCCCTTTACCTCCTTAATATTTATTTGTGCTCGTTTTCTTTCCTGGCCTTGAATGGGGCTTAGCTCGTGTTCGGTACAGCTGTATGTTTACTGAATCTATTTCATCATGAGTCATTGTGCGTGTGTAAGTATCCTGGAAACAGCTAGTGCTTTCTTGGAAGAACAGTTGCTTTTCAGCCCAAGCACTTAAAAAGGAAATTAAGCAATTGGTCAGTTCAGGTTTTTTTCTGAAATAGCAATGGGTTATCTAATTCTTAGCTCTTAAGTCTGTCATTAACTATTTTTTGCTGGATTATTACAGATCATATCTTTTAGCACCGTAAAGCGTTAACCTTAGGATCAAGATATACAGATTTGTTGCATATTTGATATTGCTTTAAGGCTGCCAAGTGCTTAAGAACAAGTATAATTTTAATAAAAAATGGATTTCTGGGAATTTGAGTCTCAGAGCATCTTTTAATACATGTTCCATTCAATATCAATATCCTCTGGCATTAGAGCAGAAAATATTTAAAAATCCTAAATGTAGAAGGAATCCAAATACTTAGACAACTGTCTAATATGCTTAAATCCAGCAAATATGAGAAGGTTTTTTTGAAGTTTAAGTCCATCTTTGAGCTTGCGTTGAAAGAGAATGTACACCAAACTCGATATTAACATGTTGTCAGCATCAGAGGAATTGCAAATTAAGGAGACTCAGGATTATTTTTTTTCTCTCCTACTGGGGTTTCCCCTGTGGACCCCCACTTTCCTGAAAGGATCGCATAACAAACTGGATTTCTGGCACAGAAGTTTTGATTTGTCTAAAACTCTTATCACTAAGCAATAGGTGACAGCTTGCTACTATTATTTCACTTACGTATTTTGACAGATGGCACTGCAGAGTGTAATGCTCTTTTAGACTTCTCTATCAGTCTAATGGAGGTAACTGGAGGTTCTTTCAACTCTTCGCTTGGCACAAGAAGTATGTCAGTCATAAATTATCTTCTTTTTAATCATTAAGCATCTAAACCAAAATGCAAGTTCAGCTGAGCCGTTTTCCATGTACTTCCAGATAATAAGAGGTTTTTAAACTAATATTGTCAATGCCTTTTTTTTTTGTTTATGTTTTTTAATGCTACATTTTCTAATCTAAAAATGAATCTTGTAACTGAAATAACGGGAGAGGGTTTCAGCAGATTTCAGGAATTAGAGAAAAGGGAATTCTGCTGAAAAAGGCTAGCTAATCATCAGTAGCCTGCTGATAAAAATTAGTCAGGGTTTCCCGTTTCGAGGCCTGGAGTGAGATGTCCTGTGCTGACGTGCACCCGGCTGTAAGGCAGAAGAGGCACCTTGACTGCAGTGCATCTGTCAACTTGGTTGACCTTCCCCTCACCGTAAGGTGTGAACCGAGTGAATTTTTCAACAATTGTATTTAGGAGAAACAGTCCTTAGAGAAGCTTCTGGGAAGAACCCTTAATTGACCTTGTGGGGACTGCATTGATTTTCTCCACGTGCATCTTCATTTCTGATAAATTATAAAGCCATTAATTTGCTGAGGAAATGGCAGGGCCAGCCTGCGGCACAGATGTGACCAGGGCCGTCCTAGCACACCGCTCACAAAAGAGAGCCAAGAACTGGGAGAAAAATCAGCAAGCCGAGATTGTTATGGTTAGCTTCACATTCCCTTGGGAACTCTTTTAGTTGCTTCTGTTTACAGATCTAAAAGGTAATGATGTTTCCAGGATAAATAGGCTGCCTTATAGGGTAAGTGGCCATTTATTGATCTGCTAACCCACACGTATTGATTGGTTAGCCCCAAATACAGCCTCGTTCTCCAAGGAGTTAACTGTGTAAATCAGGAGGCGACAAATTTGTGGTGGGGGGGTTCATAGTCCGAGGGGCTCTGCGTCTTACAAATTTGACTTTGATTTGCAAGCCAGCCACTGGAGCAAAGCAACAGCGAGATTAGAGGGAGCTACTCAAGATGTTAAAATTTATTGACACAGATGAAACAGGTGAAATATGCGGCCAGTATAAAACTGCTCGAAATCATAAAGTGCCTCTCACTGTCTCATGTGCATTGGTTTTACTGTGTGCAAGTAGCACAACACTGAGAGAAAAAGAAACTTCAGCTGGCGTTTGCGAAGAGGAGAGAGAAAAAAGCTTCCGATAAGTTTTTGCAGCACATGCTTCCTGCATTTGTTTCCGTAGCAACAAGTGAACATACATATGGTACACGAGCCGTAAACTTGCAAGATCCTCAAGACCCAGCCCCTAAACTGATAGGAAATGCGGGGTTTAAGTTACATGGCCTCTCATCCCACATTTACCTATTTTACAGAAAAATACAGCGCAGCAATTCAGCTGTTAATATTTTCTCCTGTAGTCTGGGAAACTGTAGAGTATCTAATGGGGAACTTTGATAGGTCTGTAAAGTCAGAAAAATCTTTCTCAAGAAAAGAATTTTCCTTTACTAATTCAATCCTACATGCAGGAAGGCTTGTCACCGAACCACTTGAAAAAGGCCAAGCTCATGTTCTTTTACACCCGGTACCCAAGTTCCAATATGCTGAAAACTTACTTCTCAGATGTAAAGGTAAGAAAATCTCTTTCCCTCCCTTTCTCCTTACTAATGCTATATTTGCTCATGGAATGGTACAGTGTTAAGTATTTCTGGGTGCATGAAAGTTACATTGGACTTTACTTGCTTGTTCTTGCTGAAGTATGCCCTGCTTGTGCCTGGATGAGGAAAGGGGATGTTTCTAAATTTAAAACTTCTTTTAAAAAATTGAAATTTTAGAGCAAAGTAAGAATAATTGTTACAGTAAATTAAAGGGTTTTCTTGATATATCCTGTTAGAAAAGGAGATTTCTGTGTGGTAAAAATGTACTTCTAAGAACATTTTGGAGCAGTTCTCAAGTGCTCCCTTATTGTTTCATTTCGGTTGGTTTCCTCATATTTGTGCTTACATAAGCAGAGTGTAGAATCCCTTTCTTTCTGTCAAAAAGAAACAGTACATTGAAATTCTCCATGCAGAAGCTGCTTAAAAACAAAAGTGATGATTGTCTCTTATTTACAACTTAATTTGTTGTTGATGCAGAGTACACTGAGCATAAGGAGGATGAATAAAGTGACAGATTCAGGCCACATTATTCAAATGAGGATATGAAAGCTGTCGACATACAGCTGCATCCTCCCTCATTCTACAGAATATTAGGACCTCCTGATTTTTTTTCTAAAAGTAATTGTTCCTTCACATCAACTTGCTTTTGTGTTAATCATCTAAGTTTTTTTTTAAAAACCACATAGATTGTGTTTTAATGATTATAATGGTATGCATGGTGTCATTATCTAAGTAACTTTATAAACATTACATTAGCTTAAATTAGTTTGTTACATATCCCCTCACCCCAAACAAATTATGGAAATCCTTCTTTTAATCACTTTCGGGTTACGAGGGTTTTTCAGTCTTAGCGGAAGATTATTCCACAGGTTGTGAACTTGGCCCAGTTTCTGCTGATCAGTTCTCTGTGGTCAAGTTTCTTGGCAGTTTTTCCTTTTTTTTTTTTTNCGTTGCTTGCACATCCCAATACGCTTCTGCCCCTCGCAGCCGTGTCCTTGGAGGTTCCTCTTATTCAATGCCATGTGCTAAGCGGGCGGTGACAACGTTTATAAAAAGGAGGAGGGGAAGCCATACAGGCACTTCCTAGGCTAAATGGCTGGTCAAGAATCATTAAACACACACAAAAAAAAGCTGCAAATGGCACAGCGGGCCAAGTGGAGGGTTTGCTCTCAGAGTGGATCCACCTGGAATGGAAAAATCAGAGCATTTCAGGCAACACTGCTCCAGTGAGCTGCCACAGGCAGATGTGGTGCTGGCAGTGCTGCCCAGGAGGGTCCTGCTCTGGGGCTACCCTACCCCTTCACCCCTATGTGTTCACACAGCCAGGTATGCCAAAGTGGGGATATTTTTTCCTCTGGTGTTTCTGCTTGATTTCCTCTTTTTGAGAAGATACGTACGTGACAGTTTCCATGCGCATGGTGACCGTGTTCTGATAAAGTTGTGTAAAATACAAAAATTTGCTTTTGTGCCACCTTTCATGTGTACAGCACCCTATACAGGAGAAACCCAAAAGGGCTTTGCAAACCACCAGTGTTGGGATGGGGTCATTCTTCCA
>VWZG01007514.1:330371-345371 GCA_013396735.1 Grallaria varia
GTCAGGAGGCTCCCACCCCAGGAGGTAGGTGTGCCTTTATGCCAAGGCATAATCGCAGAATACAGGAACAGAGAAGGAAACACACAAGGAGATAAGTGTGACCAACTTTTTCCTTGTGCTTAAATTCCCTCAAGTTTCTTTCTTCTTAACTTTTTCCTGTTTGCAGAACATAGGCTGAAATGTTCTTTGCCCCCAAAAATCTCATATCCTTGATGATTTCAGGCACTTACTGCTCCTTTTCAAAGTGTTACTGGTGGTGTTAATGTAAATTTATTGCTTCACTGAAGAGTCGTGGGGAGCATACAGGTGTTTTCAGGTAGATAAGAAAATAAAAATCGTATATGTTTAGTACTTCTAGTGATTGCAGTTCCTTTGGCCACAGGGTAGGAAAGGAGCCCCATGGTTTTCCCCTGTCATGGAGGGAAAGAGATGTTATAAATGGTGATTGCAGATTCATTCACTTAATCTTCCTTGTTTTAGTGTAATGAGAATTTCCTAGAGGTTTAAGTGTTGTTTTTGCACAGAAGATCCAGCAGTTAGAAGAACGTTAAGCTGCATGGTGCAGTTTTTAATTAGACAATGTAACTTTTCCTGATAAATGCCCATCCCTTCCCCCACACTCTGCAAAGCAAAAATGACAAGTACTGTAATGTTGAAATTGGATCCTAAGGATTTAGCAAACTGAGCATTTGCCATATTTAGCATCATCAAAGTTCCGTCCTCTCATACTTCAGTGATGTTTTGTTGATCTGGTTAGTCTGATACACTGTTTCTCTTAAGTCACCTACACTGTTATTCCTAAACCCTCCTCCTTTATCTGTTCTTGGGTTGAATTCATGCATATACTTCGTTCGTGTACTCCTAAATTGACTATAGGAATAAAAAGCTAAAGCTAGAATGTGCCTTTGGGCCGTCTCAGGCTGTGCCATTGATTTGCTCAAGAATTTGTGATACGTGTTCCTTTTCCTGCACATTGCCACTGACAGCTTGTAGCAAAGTCAAGTAAGAAGTTTAACAAACCACATGTCCTATCATTTTTAGCTTTGCCATTGTACCCTTGTGGCTGTGAGCCAGAGACAAAGCCAACGCCTTCTCCAGTGCACTGCAACTTTTCCTGTGGTTTGTGTGTACGCTTGTGTGTATTTGTGTAGCCACAGTTCCACATTTCTCTCTCTTAGTACAGTTAGCTGGAGAAACATGTTGAGCTGCGCAAAGCAATTAGAAGCTTTGAAATCAGAGTTTTGAAATGGAGAGGAAAAACTACCCCCAGGGTTTGGTTGGGTTTTTTTGGGTATAAGGTGAAGATGCTTCTCTGTTCTGGGGCCATTCTTCCAGGGAGGAAGAAGGTGAGTTGTCCTGGTGAATGAAAGCCACAAATGTCAGTGTCCCAGCACAAATGCCGAAGTTGGTCAGAAAGAGAGGACAGCTTGCTGTGCCACTCGATATCTGCCTCATCTGTGGTGTTGCCACAGGCTTTTGAATGCCAGCTGCAATAATTAAAGTCAGGTATTATTGTTGTGCATTTAAAAAAAAAAAAAAAAAAGAAAAATAAAACCTACATAATTTCATAGCTCTCTTTCAGAATCTATCCTAACACAAGGTCAGCAGAGCTCACAGTCATGACTGTGGCAGGATGATTGAAAACAAGGGGGATGCCATGCTGTGAATTAAAATAAAAATATAGTTAAAAACAGTGAGTTAAAATGCAAATATTATTAAAAAACATGAGGGTTTCTTTTCTTATTTAGGTACTTAAAACAAGCAAAAGAAATTGGCCTAGTTCAATATCTGAATTTTGCTTTGGCTCCCACTCCTCTGTCATCCTTGTCCCTGGCATTTTTCAGTAGCTACCGTCATTCTCCGTGTATTAATGTGTCTCTGCACGATGCCCGTTCCTGTTCCTTGTGGGCATTTAACAACTCAGTCTTAGTTCTGAGGTCTCAGGGTCTCTCTGTGTTAGCAGTTGTGCTCTGTGCCCTCCTGCCTACTCCTTATGCTTGCCCTGCTCCTCTGCGTAGTGAACAAATGAGCACCAAAGCAAGTCCCCACACACGCCATCTTTCTGAGCTCAGCCTGACTGCTGCTTCACGGGAACTTGCCTGATTTTGCAGATGTAGTTACTGAGATTGATCACAATAGTGAACCGTCTGCCAAGCTGCTTTATTTGCACAAACACACTGTATGCAGTTTTGGTACAGTGGGGCTTGACGCAATGATTGCCTCTTTTCATAGCGCTAGTTACGGCACATGTCGTCGTTTCGAAGGGGGAGAAAACCATTTTCAAGAAGTTTGCTCTTCTCTTGGCAGGAACATGCTAGTGGGGAAGACCTAATTAAGACCAGTTGTACTCAGGTCTTAGTAGAGTATTTAACTTAAGACGTTCTGAGTTAGTCCCATAAAAATCAATGAGATGATGTAAAACAAGTCAAATAACACCACCTATAAAATCTAAGTACTAATCTAGTCACGTAAGTGGCCTGTGAGCCCTTGATGGGAGAGCAGGCTGCCAACATTTTCAGAAGTGATGATGATTTTAGGTCGATTTCATTTTGGGATGCTCAATGAGAATCACTTTGTCAGGAGGTCCTTAACGGTCCATTCCCTGAAAATGAAGTGTGCCCAGCATTGCATCCAAAAATTAAGATACCCAAAATTATCAAAAATGCTGGCCACTCATGTGTTTATTTTAGGTACCTGTATTCTTCCCCAATTTCATCTGCAGGATTCATCTTGAACTGAATTGGTGTTCATCAAAAGGAGAATTAAAGTCCTCCAACCTGCTTCTCATTTAAACTAAGGCCACTTAGGAGTGGTTTTGCAATACATAGGCACTGTAAAGTACAGTTTATAACCACCCTAATACTCTGGAGCCGCGCAAAGTGGCCTCAAGAGAAGTGAAAATCAAGTCTGTAACTTCCTAACTTACATGTCAGAGGTCATTCTTTCCATACGAACTGCCCTGCCGTGGCAGTCTCCGCTCTTCTGGTGGTACCAGCAGTGAGCACAGACTTAACAGGAGAGTTGTTTGTTTCAGTATTCGACTCCTCACATTTTTTCCCTCAGCTGTATACTTCCTCCTTCAAGGGCTTTATTGTTGTAGTGTTTCAACATCGTTCTCGGCATTCTTAAAGACAGAGTCGGAAGGCCGCTGTCTGGTGATCTGCAGCAAGGAGAATCTAAGAATAACAAGTGTAGCTGTTCTGAGTCCTCTGAAGAGAAACTGAAGCATAGGTGTCCAGATGGTATTTTCTTTTTCACTCAAACATCTTGGTTTCAGGAAATTTAATCGATGCCCTCTGGCCTTTTTCTTGCTCTCTTTTTTTTTTTTTTTTTTTTTCCTTCCCCCCCTAATCTTGAAGAGGCTCTCTTGTGAAACAGCAGAGCTTTCCTTGAAACGGCACAGGATGTGAACCTGGTTTTTAATCAAGTAACAAAACCCATGGCTTCCAGTAGAAGGTCCGTGCATTGCATGTATCAATTAATGCTTATTAATCAGTTTTTGCAGTTAGTTGAACTGCAGACTGTAGTTGGAAGCTATTAGGGAGAGAATTGAGAGAGGAATACTGTTGCAGGACTACACTCAGTTTTGCTGTTTGTGTCCTTTGGAATCAAGGTGTTTGTATAATGAAGTTGGCACGTTGATATATGATCTATTTTTTAATGTCATTACAATTTTAGTTCCCTCTGTCTTTTTGTCATTGGGTTACATTTAAGCACAGCAAGATCAACTTTAAACTTCCTTACTCAACAGCTTTATTAGTTATAACGTACCGTGACCTTTCTCAACATTCTTAAAGAAAAAGATACAGTGTAATGTCACTTTACTTTGCTTATTGTTCTTTGTTGTGGTGAACAAAGCATTTTCTACAGTGGCTATAGCACATAATTATACAGCTTTCAATAGCGGTGTCTTGGCACATATCAAAGTTCAGAAGAGCCTTTAGAAAAAAAAAAGATGTTTTGTGGCAGCCTAGGGAGGGTCTCATCTTTCCTTCAGAAAATAGTTCAAGGCTCTTCTGTCAAGCTTCCCTACTTAGAGCTTTTTCTCCTCCTGCTTCATAAAGTTTAAAGGGGATTCAGTGGAGTTCTATGATCTATTTCCTTTGAAAGATTGTTCCTTTGCACAGAGAAGTCCTTTGACTTCAAGAGTTCACAGATTCATGTCTTTAGGTATCATATGTCTGACCTTATCAGTTACTCTATTTAATGTAGGAGAAAAAGTCTCAACTCTTTGTGTTTGTCTGTTTTGCCTCTGTGAAATGATTTGGTGAAAAGACCATCCTTTTTAACACACCACTGAGAGGCCGTTTCTGACTGTAACCTACCCTGTGGTTCTTCTGAAAAAAAAAAAAAAAAATTGTCCTTGTGTTTTGTGTATGGATGATTTCACAGTGAGAATAGAATTATACAAGGACAGACACACATAAAAAAAATCTTTTGCTCTTTTTTCCTAAATGATCTATTGGCTATTTTGGTGGCTGCTACTCTGGTTCCCCAACAGGCACAACCATTTAACAAACACAGAGATAGCGGCTGGAGTGCTGGGCCAGCAGTAGGTTTTCCCTTGCTTCGACCTACCCCAAAGGCCTTCATAATTAATTGTCCTTCAGAGATGAGGAAAGTTCAGAGACAGTGTGTGTAGCGATGTCTATTGTCTGACATTCAGTTCTCCTTCCCTCAGCTCTTTTTCTTCATTCCACAAAGGGTTATCAATAGGAGCAGGGAGCAAGCTCTCTTCTAACAGCTGCTGGTGGTGGCTGTAGCTTTCTGTGGAAGGTATCATTGTGTTCAGCCATCTATGGATTAAATGGCTGGAAAAGTTCTAACAACCCTTTCAAACGGGCGTGTTTATTTCATCTAGATTACACAGACCTATTTAGCTAATTAAAAACTTTCTCAGAACCCCTTCTCTCCTATTCAAGGGAAGAAAAAAAATTAAAATACTGCTATAATTACGAAGAATGGCTGCAGTGAAACTTCGTTAAATAAATGAAAAATTTGATCTGTCAGCTGTGATCAAAATGCACCCAAATAAGCACAGGCTTGTTTGTTGAGTTGTTCTGTGGCTTTTGGTTTGTGGTTTGTTGGTTTTTTTTCTTAGAGGGAAGCAAGGTGCACAGGAGAAAAAGCATAAAAGAAAACATTGATATAAGCTGGAACAGAAACAAACACGCACCCAATTTAAAAAACTGCCAGAGTTCATACTGTCTCCGCTCCTAACATCAAAGTGCAAAGATGCTCGAGTTTGCTAAACAGATTATTAATATTGTTGTGCCTTCTGTGATTAATTTAGAATCCGCTGTGGCATAATTATTAAATTTCATATACAACAGAACAAAGTTATATACATGGTTCCTTGTTTTCCCTGATGATATGCTAAACAAAGATATGGTGGGGTTAGTAGATAGGCAAGAAGTACTGTCAAATTAGAGCTGTTTATTAACAATCGTTATGTTACTGCTCCAATTAATTGGGCGAAGCCAAAAAGGACAAATACAATCATTCTTCCACTGAACAGTTTAACTAGCAAATTAGGGAGGTTTTAATAAATTTTTTTTCCTCTTAAAAAAAAATTGAAAAAGAACTCCACTCTGGACCTTCACCTGCATTCTTCCTACATACATCACTTTGCAGTGGAAAGAAATAATCATATAAAACATTTTCTGGGCTCCATCTCACTTCCTGACATTAATAAGTACCGCACAACAATCAAGATCAATTATTGTACTGATTAAGTTATTATGTCTGGCATTTTGAAACAGGTTTTCTGTATTTAAGAAGAAATTGCATACAAAGTAGATGCAGCTAATACAGTAATGCAAAAAAAGATCATAAAAAATTAAAGTTATTCTTATGAATCTTTCATTAGAGGCAATGAAAAAGGACATTGGTGAAGCCAAGTGCTTTGTTCTTCTTGTAGGGCCAGATCCTGCAAACAATTATGTCCTTGAGTGTTCCTTCTGTGAGAGTCCTGTTGGTGCCTTCAGCCCATCTCCTTCTCTTTCACTCTTTGCCCTATTCGGCCTGTGGATTACTGGTAGTATTGTTCTACTTTATCAAACAGATGTTCCCTTCAAAAATGGACAGAAGTTCTGTAAAAAAATACACCACGAAATTACACGGCTGTACAGAGGCGAACACTTGCTTTTATGCAGGAAGAGCTGTTGTGAAATGATTTAAGGCTACTCAGAGCTTTTCAGATTACTCTCCACCGCAAATAACATGTTAAGTACTAAATTGCCCTAAGCGGTGTTTTATTACTGATCAATAAAATAGTAACCTCATCTTTTAGCATGGAAAAATATTTTAGTGGGATTTTTCCTGGTTTAGTTCATGGAGAGCGGTAAACCAGACAGGACAATCCTCACCACCCCCACCCCCACGAAAAAATTAAAATCAAACCCCATCCTCGTTTGTTTCTAACTTTGCTTTGGGGGAATCCTAGGATTGTTCCAGCTGAATGGTGTTGGATTTCTGTTCCTGTGTGCATGTAGTGATGATGTGCTGTGTTTTGGTTTGGGGTTTTTGTTTTTTTTGTTTTTGTTTCTTTTACAATTATTTATCCATACTCATCTTTATTGCCTCCTCCTCTTCTTGAACAAAACAAAAAAACATTCCCCTTTCCCCCCAGAAAGAAAAAAGGAAAAAAGAAAAGAAACCAACAGAAACAAAACAAAACTTGGCAAACTCTTCTGACTCCTACTGTCATTTCATTTTGCATTCAACAAGGGGTAGTGGGAATTGAAACATCAACTGGAGATCGAGAAAAGCACCAATTTATAGTGTGTTAGCCTTGCACAATTCAAGATTTCTTTTGCTAGCTGCACACATTATACCCAACATCTCTCCCCTCTCTTGTGGCAGTTGTGAGGAATGGCTATTTCTTCCCGTGTGTGTACTACAGGCCTCTAAAGACCCTTATTTATTCTCTCCCATGTCACCTTGTGTACAGTCTGGTCTGTGACACTGATGGTGATTATGTCATTATTTTGCTCTGGGGGCTTTGGCACATCTGCAGAGCTGATGCACATCTTCTTTGTTACGCTGGCATACGTCCCATATCGCAAATGCTTCATTAGCCTTACTGCCTGCCTCCTTGCCAGACAAGAATACCCAAATCCAAGCTTCTTTTTCCTCTGGTCTTTTGTGTCTGTGATGAGCCTTTATTCATCTTCCTAGTTCTTCCCTGTTTTCTATTTTTCTATGTAAAACCGATTTCCAGATGTCCGTCGTTCTCCAAAAGCCCATCCTAGATGAGGAGTGAGAAGCAAGGTGAATTTTAACCCATGTCATCCCTCACTCGCTTAATGTCTTATCCTTTACAAACTGAAATGCTTTTTCATCCATTCTGCATCTAGCAGAAAGGTTTTTAGGCAGTTCAATGTTAAAACCTGATTTTTTTAGGGGGAGGCGGGGGGGAGAAAAAGGAAAAGAAACCGGTGATTTCTCTTGCCATTTAATAAATCCTAGTTATGGTAATGGGTAACATGCAAGTTGCACATGTTTCTTCCAGACTCCCTTCATTTCTTTTAGACAGATTAGCTAAATTTCTCACTCAGAACTTTTAGAGAGACCTGATCAACTGAAATTTCTTATATCCTGTTTTAATGTGTCACATTAGAGGGTCATAGAACATTTTGTACTGTGAAAATTGAGGAAAATGTTTGATTTTCTAAACTTTAAATACACTGTTCTATACAAATGTCATCCCAAAGAGATGTGAAATAGTGAGTTAGTTTACTAGTTTCGTAAGATTTTTCCCTCCACGTCCCACTCATCCCCATGCCTTTTCTTCATGACACTGAAATAAATTCTGGGCTGGATTCTCAGTATTTGGTGTAAATCAGCTCCCGCAATCATTGCAGCTAATTAATCTATGCCAGCTGAAGAGCTGTTTTTTGCTGTGTTACTATACATTCAAGTGTGTGAATATATGTTAAAGGTTAATTTGAAGAAAAATTTCATTTAATTTTTTTAAACTAAAACTGAAATGTGGCACTGGATTTGGAGTCACAGAGCCATCATGTTTATGGATGTGGGGTGGAGGGGGGCATTGTTTTTGTTTCTGTAAGGCACACTTGCCAAAAGAGGAGGTCCCAGCCGGTACGGTCTCACAGTGTGGGGTCAGGGCTGTGTGTCTGACTTTAAGAGAAGTCTTATAGATAGAATTGCCCGTCCTATAGGACTGTGAATAGGTCACCTTCACGCAGAACACTGTTTGCTTGATACATTCGATGTGTTTTAAAATGGACGAGAGTCAGGCCCTCATAATGGGAATTAGCAAACTGTCAAGAACCTTTGGAAACTGGGGGGGGGGGGGGTTTAGNTTCTGGGGTCCTGTTCTTTCTCAGAGCAGACATCCCTGGTCTCAGAGCGCAGTGGCAGAACAGGTCTGCTTGCTGAGAGACCTTCCAGCATTGGCATGGAGCGCAGTGAGGATGCTGTTTTCAAAGAGACTTCAGTCTGTAAGGGCACATACTGAGGCTGTGAGGAAGTAGCAGCAGGATATTGCAGGGGTCCATTGAGGACTGTGTGAATCTGGGAGGAGAAGGAGCTACAGTTTGTAGCATTGGTAACATTAATGGCACAAGAAGTGAAGAAATACTGTTTGGCCCAGCAGGAGGGAGTCTTCAGAGTACTGGATCACTTTCTGTAGTTACACATAGACCATCACTTGCAGCACTAGAATACAGGTGAATTTTGTGTGCAGAGAGAGCTTGGTGTCTTCCTGATAGGTGAGTGTGGGTGGGTGAGAGAGAGGACAGCCAGAAGGGTTGGACGAAGGTGATCAACGTTTTGGAGATGATTTCTCCCTGTAGATCTGGTAGGGGCAAGGTTCAGCTTTCTTATCTGTAGAGGGGGAAGGTACACAGCCGAGCTCTGACTCGTTTTGTGTGCCCTCTGCGGGGGGGCTGTTTCAAGGCTCCGGTGGAAATGTGCTGTCACAAGAAGCCGTGTCTATGTGGTGGTCCAGAGTGCTCGAAGAGGTGGCCTTGAACTTGTTTCTCTAGTTAGTGGAGAGGCTTTGTAGAGAACAGCAAACCAGGGTGGCATGCTCTCTGTTGCTACGTAGAAAGGCTGCTGTGACTGGGACTTACAGCAGAACTGTGTCATAGGCATAATGCATTTAAAGTTGTATTCTACAGCCCCAGAAAGTTTTTCGAGGAGGAAGGGAAAATCAACATTGCAAATAAGAGGTCTTTAACTTCCAAATATCAGTCTTCAGTGGGGCGGGTGGAGGAGAAGCTGGAGCAGCTTATCTCCTGCAATTGCAGGGAAGGCTGACTCCATCAGATGAGGCCCAGCCTCAAGGTTATCTAATCCAATGCTGTCTGGAGTCACACCATTTCCTTCCAGAAAGGAAAACGAGGAGTCAAATGAGCGGGAGCTCAGTCCGTTAGGATGTAAGACTTTGTCTTCTGACCTCACAGGCTTGCAAGCCTCACTGGTCCTTAGCAGGTCCAGCCCTGAAGCTTGTAACAGGGTGTGTGTAGCCCAGTTTGGCTGGCTATATGGCTCAGGGTGGAAGAGATGGAGCAGTTTATCCCATCACGATGGGCTCTGAGTGCTCATAAAAGCATGGTTACTTTGGGAGGAGGTTTGTCAGAATTGTTCAGCAGGAGTCTGAGCTGGTGGAGACCTCTTTATTTGCAACACCCCTCACCCATAACCATGCACAATTTCCTTTCCCTACCCCTACCCACTGCCATAGGAAGAGGAAAGGAGATACCCTGCTGCCAGAGGGCATGCTTACCACCGTCATGACACCCCCAAAAGGACCCTGGTGACTGCCTGTTCCCTTGCCAGACTGATTAAACACCACCTGCTTTCCATTCGTCTCCCCTACCTCCCTCATTCCCCCCACCCCAACACATGCAAACTGAGGAGGGAAAGGGCACAGTTGGAGCTTTTTAAGGGTTAGACACAGAAGACAAAAGGTGACTGCAACACAGAGAGATGGGAAAAATGTGCAAGAGCAAGCAAGAGCAATTATACATGTTACTGTACTATTACAATGTGTATACGTGTGTGTATATACATATAAATACATAAAAGATGTGTTCTAGATGTGTTAGCATTTTAATTATCACTTCTACTACAGTGTTGGTGGTTCACCTGTAGGGCCAAATTCTGCTGAACATAAAAAATCCCTGTACATTCCAAGCTCTGTGAACCAGTTTTTTTCTATATCCATGCTCTAACTGGCAGTTTCTGCATGCCTCTCTCTTTCGCACATGGAAATACACCATGAAAGCAGAGGACTTACTGCTGGTGAGGGACATACCTGCTCATCACAGCCCAGGCTGTGCCTCCTGGTCCTTCTGAGTAATACATCACATTCCCATCCATCTGATGTGTCCAGGAGACTATGCAATAACCTTTCTGCTGAGCCAGAATGGGGTGGTCATCCCTGTACTTACTTTTCTGGACAGGTTTTTTGTGGGCGCCTGTATGTGGTTACCTGCCAGAATTTGGCAGCAGGGTACATAATATGCTGCTTGGCATTGTAGGCAGCCTCTTGTCACAGATTGCATTTCACCACAATGGTCTGAGTTAAAGTTAGTCTATTCTTGTGTGTGAGAGTTCTATTTCTTTTTCAGTTTTAGTATGAGACAGCTTCTGGGGCGTGACAGTAAGCCCTCCTGTGATTCTTTCTTACATTTCCCAACTCATACTAAATGCCCAACTATCATAAGCTGTAGGAACCTTAGTGATTTTTCCATTCTGCTGCAGTGCCACTGGCAATACAGCAAGTTAAGGGCAATCAGAGTTTCCATTAGGAGCCTCTACATCTCATGCAGTCCTAATTCGTCAGTAAGAGAGAAAAGGAAATTTAAAAATCTTCCCAGTAAAGTGCTGTTGATGATTTTTGAGGGAGGGGAAAGGAAGAACTGAATTTCAAGGTACAAGAAGTCTAAAAAAATTGAAAATGCAAGGTTCTTTTTGTTTTATTTTAGCCTGCTCTACTCCCAGCTCTTACCAAGTTCTGTGCTTAAAAACTAGCACGTTAAAACTGTGGCATTTGCATGACAGAGTGGGTCTATTTCCACGATGGCTAGGCTGGTCCCCTGAACCATGGGCGCAGCAGTTCGGGACAGAGATGCTGCAGGGGTGCAGTGATCCTACAGGGGCGCAGTGATGTGCGTGGTGCAGGATGCCTCTCGCGTACTGCGAAATGGGAAGATGGGTCCTACCAGGGAGGCTCCTGAGAGGCAGCAGCGGGGTTTCAGCCTGGGCGAGCTGCAGAAGCGCTGCTGTCTGCGCTCAGCCGGGGCGCACAGCACCAGCGGTGCTTGGTGCTCCAGCCGCGCAGGGAGCCTGCAGAGTACTTCCCAATCTTTATTTGTGGAAAAGCTTAATTGAAATGAAAGTGATTAAATCTAATGTATCATGCAGTATCCATTTTCACTGCACTACCACTTTCACTTCCCCGATATTATCAGGCATCTCAGCAGCCCCACTGTCAGTTTTTTCCCTTGTAAGAGCCGTGCCCATTCTCTCTCCTCTTTGTGAGCTTGGCGGAGGAGATAACAGTAAGCCAGCGGTAGATTACTGGTGCCTCAAACTCTCCTCAAGGGATAAGGGATCTCAGGTTTATTTTAAACAAACACTTCCTTCTTAAATACTTTCTTAACTTATTTGAGGATCCTGTGTTTTCCAGTTTTTTACAAAGAATGAAAAACCTACAGTGCCACAGTAAATATAGTAAGAAACGTCTGTTGTTTCCCTAGTTTTAGTCTTTTGAGCTGGACTCAGGCTCATCTTTTCCCTTCCCAACATTAGTGATGTCCCAGGAGAGTGGCCTTCTCTTGGTGTGAAGAACAGACTTTCCTGAACGGCCACCTAGTTTCTTGGCCGTTTTTTTTCTCTTTCCAAAAAACCAATTTTCATGTCCATTTTTTTTTCTTTCAAAAAACCCCTGTTTAGTTAACAGATTTGTACAGCAGGACTTATGAGAGGAAACTTGAAGGCACTAAGTGCATACGGTGGTGGCACCAGAGAGCTGCTGCTGTAGCTAGGGCCATTGGGACACATGTAAAGGTGGGCAAATGGACACTCTGCGTTCTAGAAAGGTGCTAGTTGGGAGAAAAGTGTGTTTACTAGAGTGTCCAATGGTTGAAGTATTTTTCATTTGTGTTTTTAAAACAAAAGCATCCTTTCCAACTATTTCCCTCTCCTCATAAGTGATAATGGAGGAGGCATTAGCCTTTCCATCGCCTGAGCCAACCTGGTTTTTTTCTAAGAGGTGTCCAGGATGTTCAGCCAATTGAGTGATCTAATTAGCTGAAAATTGTTAATTTCCTTTACCTTATAAAGCACCTAACACAGAAACTGTTAAATAATGTTAAGTGTCAGACTTAAACTGAGAACATTGGGCCATATGCTGCCGTGGCTTTCACGCCAAAAAGTGTAGCAACTTACTCCAAAACCTGCCTCCAATTCCTGTGTAGAAGCCAAAGCCTCCTGCTTGATATGCTGCCACACCAACCCTCAGTGCTAAGATGGTCCTGCTCAGCAGCTCACTGCCCTTGGGGAACAGGGCGTATGTGTGAGGGGAGGGGACAGTCTGAATAAACGTGTCAGGAGCCAGGACACCAGCGAGGTATTGCAGGCGCTGCCCTTGCAAGCACAGGAAAATCGACGGTAGGGCAGTGCTGCTCAGGGCAGTGTTATCCTGGAAAAGACATCAGATCTGTGCCTGGAGCTGCTAATTGCACAAGTCCCTTGTCTGCAGAGGGCAAGGTGGATAAGTGAGGTGCCTTGTAGCTCTTTGTTAAAGCCAGGGGTTCCCTGGATTGGTAGGATGCATGCAAGGAAAGGGCTGGTCTGAGTGTCACCAGCCTCTCTGCAAGCCCACAGAGAAATGCCTTCAGAGGTAGTGTGGTGCCTCACCACATCACTGCTAACTTGACTCTAACATTGCTCTGATGCAGTGTCTTACAGGTAGGGAGGGAATGCAGAATGGCTTGTCCTTGATAAGTTTCCTGCATGGTACAGGCTGTGGGTATGGAAATGCTCTTTTAGCTTTCCCCAAAAGCCCACAAGCTTAAGTCTTTCTCCTGTGAGGAAAAGGCTCAGGGCTATGTGTGGGTGAAACAAGTGGAGTTTCTCCATCAGCTCCTTTAAGAAGGTTGCTCTCTGCCCCCAAAGTTCACCTTACCCTGACTTTGGGAGTGGGGTTGCCGATGCAAATCTAGATTGTGCTGTGTACGAGGTTTTCTCAGCAGAAGTATTTCTCCTGAATCTCTTCTGCCATTACTGTACCTGTGCTGGTGTGGATGGGTGTGCATACATATATAAAGCTGTCTGACCTGGAGCTACCCATGGTGATACCACTCTCCCAATAGTGGACCCACTCATCATCTTGGAGAAGTTCTCCGTCACTTTTCTAATAGATGCTGTTTATGCCTTATCCTTATAGCCACTGTCTGGATCATCCAACAAAGGAGTGATCTGGCCTTCCCCATCTCACCCCCTCCAGCCTGTTTACATCCCATTACCACAGCCTTGTGCTCTGCAGTGTCTTCACCAGCTGAAGACCTCTGATCCTGAGTCCAGGAGAGATTTTGGCTTTCCCATTTGGCAAGGTGACTTGTTACCCATCAGGTCAACATGAATTAAGACTTTTTAAATCCAAAATGTCCTGTAATTAAAAAACAAAAAAAAACCCCGAAAAGCCCAAAAAACAAACCCCAAACCCTGCTTCCAGATAGTTTAACCTCTTCTGGCAGCCTGACGTCTTGAGCTGCACTTATTCATTTCTGCTTGTATTTAGGATCCAAAAAATTCACACTCACCAAGCATTCTACTTTATGTAAAATTTGAAAGTAAAATCAATCCTGGCCCAATCTTATCATTTTTAAAGTATGTGTATCTAGCTTTGTAGTAGGAACAAGCAGACTGTTTGAAGGCCACATAGTTTTCAAACCTTGGTTGCAACACGTTACCCCATTTTGAAACCGTCTTTATCTAGCCGAGAAAACTAAAATCTGTTTGACAAAGTAGCACTCCAGCCAGTTTATCTTGCAATATGGCTTTAGCTCACAGAGCCTATTGATTTCCTTAAATTAATGTTTACAGAATGCTACTGAATTTCACTCAACGGGACATTGTTCTTTTGAAGCTTTGTAAAATATGATACAGAGTGTTATTGCCATTTGTTCCTTTGCTAAGACTGATGAAACATTTATTTTTTTTAAAGCATAGCCTTGAACTATAGCTGTTTCCTACAAGTGTGTTTACTCTTGGAACATTAGTAATACAACACACTATCAGACTCCAGCACAATACCACAGGCAAAGTCTGTAGGTACGCTGTGGCCAGCCTAATCATATAAATGGAGCTGAAGTTTATCGCAGATTAGACATCGTATGAGAAAAGGTTTCGAGCTTAGCCCAGCTGTCCCTGTCTGAAGGATCTTCAGATTTGTGTGCTACAGCCAAGCAGTTGTCTCACGCTGTTACAATATTAGAACGATTGCGTTGGTCTTGGTACTTCTAAACATGGGACCCCATACTGAAAATTAACATCTAATCCTTTCCCTCTGCCCCCCGGCCCCCAGACAAGGTGAATAGCTTTATGGTTGTCTTGCTCCTGATTCAGAGCCTTTTGATCCAATCTCTGAGGACCACTTTAAAATCTGCTCCCAGAAGTAACTTGCATTACTTCTCACGTCCGCCCAAAATTTGGTAGTTTTCTAAAATGAGACTGCAGTTACATATTGCTGAAATTTTACAAGAAATTACAGACACTAACGACTTGACAATTTTGCTACTGCTTGCTGCAGCTGTATTACCATTAGGCACGTTGTGCCAGTAAACCTTCCCTGTTTGCTTAAGGGCCTAAACTGGGCACCGTTACATGTGTAAGGGTGTGCGTTTTATCCCACAGGCATCAGAGTGAACCGCTCATTTGGAGAATGAGTGGGGATAAAAGTGCTCCTGAGGAAAATGTGTGCCCCACCCCGGCAAAGCCAGAGGGGGACCGTCCACAGGCGAT
>VWZG01007514.1:347871-354436 GCA_013396735.1 Grallaria varia
TTTATAAAGCTTTCTGCAATTGTGCATGCTTCTGTATGAAAGAAGAACGAGTTAGGTCTGACTTAGCTCCAACTTTTGAACCGTTGGAACTATAGTTTTACTCACATAGAAATAGTCGGTGCTGAGTATTTTTAACAAAGCACTCCCCCACAGTGCTAAGCCAAATTGTTCAGCATGATAGTTGTACATGCAAACCCAGGAGTGAAATAGTTCAGGTTTGTTGTTCAAGCCAAGGAAAATGCCGGTAGTTAAAACAGCATAAATAGACAAGAGCAGATGAGAGCTTTAATTCCCTTTTACAGACAAAGGAGTTGTGCTAACGCGGCTAAGGCTTAATAAGAGGCACCGTGGAGGTTGTTGGACTGCATTAGAAAGTACAGGACCGATGCGTACCAGGTGTAATTCAGCGTAACTGCACAGTGCTGATTTACATTAGCCCAAAGTTTGGCCTGTGACTTTTTTTCTTGGCAGTGAAGTGAAGTTACATTGACAAAACATGTGGCAAAGTGCGATTTGTTTCTAAACTGGTCTGTTGTGGGAGGTTTCAGCCTGAAACCCACCTAGCCTCCCCCTGAGCAGACCTCATTGTCTTTCCTCCTGGTGAATGTACAGTGTGATTCTTTGATTGACTGCTGCCACCTGATGCTAAGAAAATGCCCTGAGTTCATACTAGGGATTGTTGCTTCTATTAAAAGCAATGTAGATGGAGTTTATTTGTCACTGAAGCATTTTATGCAGATGTTCCTACTTCAGAGATGTTCAGTCAGTTAGGTGTAAAGATGCACTGAATAGGTCGCCATCACTTAGGGTCAGGGAAATGCCACTCCCAGACACATAATTAACGTGGCTGACTGATTAATTGCCCACTGAAAAATATAACTACCCATGCATTTAAGTATTTATTTTCAGGCTCAGGACTTCACTAGTATTTTCTTCATTTAAAAAAAAAAAAAAAAAAAAAGGCAAACAACAAAACCCACTGCAGATACTCTTTCTAGAAAGGAAAAGTGTTGGCTGACGTACCATCCTGTGGGTATTAATCACAATGGAATTCACATTACAGCATGCAAAGTTAACGTGTGTAATCCAGTCTGACATGAAAAATTGCTAATAACATCCCAAAAGGAAAGAGCTCTGAATGGGTCTAATGCCTGAGGAGTAAGGGAGATTCAGGAATTCGGCATTACAAGGGGAAGCATCCAAAAGAAGAAGCTGAAAAGTTGTGTCTCTTCAAAGCTCCCCACAGAGCTTTGTTCACTGTTGTGTTCATTCACTGTTATGTTTGTGGGCTGCTCTCTGCAGCCTGTTGTACCGGGTTCGGGTTCGGAAGGGCCCGACCCCACAGATGTGACTCAGGTACAGTAAACTTCCACCTTAAAAGATAACTCCTAGTCTAAAAGAAAAGCCTGTGTGTTTCTACAGGGATGGGAGTCCTGGAAGCTAGTGGTTCAGGGATTTCACTCCTCCATGGAAAAGCAGCATCCCCTACCTGGAAAATTTTCTAATGTACAGGTAGAAATTGAATGGCAAAGACTCAACTTAAAATCCAGGTTGTCACTCCTATGCTTAAAGTTGTCATGGGTGTAACCGTGAGGTAGGAAGGAGGTGTAGGACTTTTTACATTTAGACTTCATGCTGCTCATGTACGTGCTTGTAATTGCCTCCTTCCCATCTCCAGCACCTTTGAAGGGGAGAAAGGCGTCTAATGTTTGTCCTCTGAAGTGACTACCAAAACCAAAAGGTTTTGCCCTCATGAACTAACATCAGTGTCTACTCCATAAAGTTGGTTATCACTACATTTCTTGATTTTTAGTATCACGTATTCAAAAGCTCCTTCCCCTTGCTTAGCACCCAGCAGTACCAAGGGTGATGAACAGCACATGAACAACCTTGTTTGAACTGCATGAACAGAAAAACATTTTTTATAGCAATCCAGGAATGAGAAAAGCATAGTATCTTCTGTAGACTTATTACCAAGTGTCCAAACAAAGGAGTGGTTATAGGAAGTTTTAAGTTATTTATTTGAGCTGGAATAAGTGAAACATAATGGTTATTTTTTTCTCTCTTAATTGTTGCTGGAATGGAACATCTGTAAAATGTTTTCTTTCTGTATGGCCCGTTGAATGAAAAATTTCCACAGAAGGCAGTCTGTGTTTGGGAGCAGAGAAAAACGTGTTTGGGCTGGATTTCATTCTCAGAGGTAGACAGAGGACTTCTGCGGGGCTTCTGGAAGCAGAGTTTGTCAGCTGGTGTCAGGGGGAGCTGATCTCGTGCTTATCTGATGGCAAAACGTGGCTAGCAAACTGCTAGTGTTTCCCCGATGGTGATAAGTGAGTGAGGCTCCAGAGCTCCGTGGTATCAGGTTAATCACATACATTTCCAGACAAGTTTTCTCAAAGTGGCTTCTAAAGGTAGAAGAACAAAAGCCTGAAGTAGAGCATAAGGGGCTGGCCCTGATCTGGCAATGTGACATGAATTCAGTAAATGAGTGAAATCTGCCCAAGTGTCTATTGGTGACAAGAATGGTTCAAGTCACTCCTGGTGCAGGTCGGAGGGGACAAAGAATAGCAGTGAGGGAATACCTACTATTATAAGCATGCTGGCTACTGGCCGGCCATGTATTAGCAGTTCTAGAGCTGTGAAGCCATATTTCCGTAGTAAAAGCAGAAAAAAATACCTTTATAGAGGTTACCTCAACCTTGCAAATGCCCTACAGTTCATTATAGTGATTGCTTTTGAATCATTTGAGGCAAAGGCTAAAAAGATGGTGCTGGTGTCTGAGACAACTGTTTGGAATGAATTACTAAAGTTTGGAGGTAACTGGGTTTTAATATTCACCCATTATTCGGGGGCTTATGAGAGCGGCATGTTCCTGCTAGCTGGCTGTTTGACTTACCCATGAAGTGACAGTGACATTTAGAAACCACAAATGAGTTTAAAGCTCAGTAGCCACTTGGAGCACAGTACACCTACTGAAGAAGTTAGGGTGCTACTTGTAAACTTCTGAGGTGGAAGAGAAGACCGTAACATCTCCTGAGAAAGCCATCTTACAGGGTTCTTTTATTTAGCAGCCTGAGAAGCAAGCTACTAGTTGAAGCCTTTCTTTCTTGCTTGTTTTTAAAGGACAAATAACATTCAGAGATACCCCTCTGATAGCTTTCAGCACTGGTTGTGACCAAAGTTAAGCACAGAGGTACAAAGGGCTTTCTGTACATGCATAACTTTCATATTAGTCCTCACATGGACAGGAGAACGTAGCCATAAATGCACGGGTAAAATATCAAGCAGAGATTTCTTTCCTTAAAGACAATTGTGTTTGTTTCCCGTTTCCCCTCCTGCTAATTATATCCTATAAATCCCCCCCCTCCAAACTCAGACAGTAACATTTTGTTACCTACATTCTGTCAGTAGACTTTATAAAGATCTCTAACACATGTTATAAAAGTTATTGCTATAGTACTATATATAACAGCTTTGCATAAGAGAATAGAAGGCTGCCACATTTAGAAAATGCAGGTGCTATGTAAGCCCCTTTCTGAAAGCAAGAACTTAGCTCAGTTTCCTTTGAAGAACCAGAGACTTGAAATTGAAAACTGTATTAATGCCATTGTCTCCTTGTATCAGCAGGTTCCAGAGAGATTCCTGGAAGTGGCTCAGATCACGTTACGGGAGTTTTTCAATGCCATTATCGCAGGCAAAGATGTTGATCCTTCCTGGAAGAAGGCCATATACAAGGTCATCTGTAAGCTGGACAGTGAGGTCCCTGAGATTTTCAAATCCCCAAACTGCCTACAAGAGCTTCTTCATGAGTAGAGAGTTCAGCAGCTATTTATGAATGTATGAAAGTAGCAGTCCCCTTCTGATGCCCAAGTCATGTGTGTCTCTATTTTAATTTCATATATATGTGTATCTCATACATACATATATATATTTATATGAAATTAGACTGATCCCTCCTGGATATAAGTTTTCGTTCAGTTCCAAGGGGATGGTTATTTTACTTCAGCCTTTGGTTTACTTTTGCCCGAGACCCTTAACATTTGAAGAATCAACGGGGTTAATTTTCAGGGAGAAGAGTTTGGAAGTGTGTAAAAGCCTGTCTTAGCAAGTTAGGGCATTATGTTTAAAAATGCTTTGTCAGATTTATTGCTTGCTGCAAAGTGGCATTTTGTCTTAGTGAGACTAATGTCATGGCACAATACTACAGACAATGAAGTTTATATTATGTTTATACTGCTAAAGGTCTGAACTCTGTGGAGTCACTTCATAAGCTTCAAGCTTTTTTATTTGTATTTATATACTTTTTAATCAATAACTAGACTTTATTTCATACTTCTAAAAAAATACAACATCTATTTTAGGTACTCACTCCAAGAAGTGACACTCAAAAAAAGAGCAAACCCTCTTCTTCATGCTTTCCTTACAGAAATGACAGATACCCTGCACCAGTAATCAGCATGGCAGCTTGTTGTTTCTCTAAATTGCAGCAAGGGATGTTTGCACAAATCAGATGCCGTTCTTGCAGGGTTAGGCCAGTATGCACAGTATTGTATCAACCACACTAATTTTGGAATATGGTCAGCTTACTAAAGCGGAAGCATTTCACTCTCCATAGAGTAAAAATGAAACCTTCAGCGTCCTATATTGCCATGTCTTGGTCTTACTTTAAGTGGCATTTGTCCCTAAATTTATTCTTTTCTTAGTCCATTCTGCCTCCCAAGATCCCCTTTCCAGAATACAAAGTTTTCTGTCCATATTTGACATCTCTTCTGAAAAGCACTTTTTGAAGGATCTTAGATATAGTAGCATAGTCTTCACCTCACAGTGCTGAGGCAAAGATAAATAAAAAAAAAAAAAGGCTTGTTTGTAGCTATACAATATAATTAGTCTTTTCCTAATCAGAAGAATAAAAATTACATTTTCATAAAAATCTAATCAGGCATATACAAAAACCACTGTCCTGGCTATGCACGGTTAAGATAGCCAAAATGGATTTTTAGAATTACAGTAAGTGCAGCTTCTAAAAAAAAGAAAAGAAATCTATTTGACCAATGTGCTGCACTTGTCTTCTGAAGCTGGAGCTAGTGTTGACCAAAACCTGAGCTACAGTGTAAAGTCTGTGATGGTTCTGGGTCTGCCTGAATACTGTACCACAATGTGACAGAAAGAAAGCTGGCTGCTAGTTCTTGTGCTTTCTTCAGTGGCTCTCCTTTTCTCATGTTTTCAGAAAGATACGGTCTCCAGAAGTTTGGGGGAAGGTTGAATATGCTATGGCACACTGTATTTGTCATTTTCTTTGTCGTCTTTTGTACGGATGCAGTAAGAATTTATTGTTATCATCAATAGTATTTTCCCCGACATAATCTAAATCTAGAGTTCCTAATTAGCTGTGAATTATATTTAGACCATCGAGGCTATTGGTATCTTCTTTATTTTAAAATTACATTTTGACTTTGGAGAGTGAAAGTTTACCCATGTGACTGAAGAGCTGACCTGATCATTGCAATTTCACTTCATTTACAAATACTGCTGATAGACAGAAATGTATGAAAGCAATTATTGTTAGCAGAAAGCCTTAAAAACCTGCTGACTTCAAATTAAACAGCACAATCCTACGATTCCCAGTCATTCTTTTCAAGCACTGGCAGTATCTGTGGAGTATAGGCAATGCAGACAATAGCATGGGATGAAGTGCCAACATTTTCACTATGCATTAAAAGCAAAACAAATCTTGATCTTAGACTCCCTGAGAGTACCTAATACTGTACGTATCCTTACAGCAGACAGGATTTATTTTTCTTTATTTTATTTTCTTACATTTTCTTTCATTTTGTTTTGTTTTCTTTATTTCATTTGTCCTTTTTTTTTTTTTTCTTTTTTTTTTTTTTTTTTAATGTGTTTGCATGATTTGGTAAACATTACACTTCATAAAGATGTAACTCCAGTGAATTCTGATTAGGAAAGGATGAAAATTGTGTTCATGCACTTTTCTGATTTATGGGAAGAAGTGGCATACAATGCTCAAGTTTTCATACAGTAAGTTCATCATTGGCATACCATCAGATACAAAATATAAATCTGCATTGTCACCTTGGACATAAGAAAGCAAAGCCATACTTTAGTCATACTATGTGGATATACTACTAGCTACCATCTCAATCTGTGATTTTACCATTGCTTTTATTATTATTATATTGTTATTATTTTATTATTATTTGGCTGCAATGGGATTCACATAATCTAAATAAGTGAAATTGTGTTCTCAACACTTGATGTTGTTTCATTTATTTATTTATTTATGAGTAGCATAATCTCAATAGTAAATGAGGCATAGGAATTAGGAATAGAAATTTCATCTTAAAAGCAAAATAAAAACCTCCTTGGTCTGAAGAAAGGAATAAATGATAATTTGATCATTGCAGTTACATCATTTTTCTGCATTTTATAGCCATATTGCCTTTGTGCCTCCCAATACACCGAAAATTAAAAATACATGGCATAGCTCGTACTAAATTCTAAGTAGAATCCAGTTTCTTTTAAATGATCTCAATATTATTTCACTAAA
>VWZG01007514.1:354799-383648 GCA_013396735.1 Grallaria varia
CCAAGTAAGCTATGACATAATGTTGATAGCTATGCATATTTTGTGTCTTTTTAAAAATTAAAAAAAAAAAGCAGGAGAATACGTTTTTGAAGAAGAGAATTTTTAGAACAGTTTGATAATGCAAATTATTTTTTCTCAATTGTTTGAGCAGCATTCAAGTTTTGAAAATTCTTGTAGAAGCCAATTTTTTGTAACTGTGGTGCAAATCTTGTGTTTTCTTAGCCTGATGATAAGTAGTATAGAAGCAATATTTCATACGTGACGTATGTGCATATACATATGCGTATGTAGTCACACACACAGGACAACATGTGTGGGCATATGTATGTATATTTACACAGAAACACACACACACACACACAAAATATGCGTATGAAGTGAAAAGCTTACCTTTTTCCTATCTAGATTAAGAACCTATTTTAGACATTTGTTATGTTTTGTGAAAAGAATGTTCTATTTGAAACTACAAAACATTTAATTCTTACTGTATCTCTGGTTGTTTAATGGGAACGTTTCACATTTAATGGTAAACACGTGGAAGATGTTAGAATGTAGTAATTATTTAAGAAGGTGTTCACCCACGTATTCCTGAGGTTTGCTTTGTGCCTCTGAGTATTATTTAATTAAAGTGTTTTAAGTTTGCAGAATCTTTGTTACTGTACCAGGTATGTGGGTGAACATTGAAAATCGAGGGGAACTTTTATAAAGCAATGTAAATATTCAACCTTATGGCTGTTCTTGCATAAAGACGTAAGACTTTAATAACTACATTCTGAAAACATCTGTTGAATTTATAAGAAACACTACAGTAACTGTGTAGATAGTTGAAAGCATTCTTGAAAATCCAGCTCTCTACTTTTAAAAGTTAAGTCTCTTTCATCAGATGTCAAGGGAATGGGTAATACAGTTTCTGTAAAATTGCAGAATTTTTTCTATGTATATGAAGTCAGTTAATAGAAAAATGTTTTTTTTCCACAGGTTAATATTAATTAAGAAATAAAGGTGAAGATTTTGTGGCTTTAAAGATAGGATTTTCACCAGCAGCATTGAAAGATTATACATATATATATATACAGAAAGATATATATATATATATATTAAAAATGGAAAGTGGTTTACAAAACCCCCAAAATGAGCACTGTACATGAGAAGTGAAAGCAAAAACTATATTTGCCATGTGTATTATATTGCAATCATTGGTGTTAATAGTGCAAATGTTTCCTTCTGGTACCAACTATGTGTTTGAAAATTCCAATATGCATTGTTTTCAAAAAGCTCCCCTTAAGGAATGTAACTGGTTTATATGAGTAAGCAGTTACTGTATTGCACTTAAATGTTCTGTTGAAGGAAATGCAATTTTGTTTTCTGTAGAACTGTTGGTTGTAAACCATCTATAAATTGAAGCTAAAAATGCTCATATTTAGAGCTGGGATGAAAACTGGTATTTAACCTTTGTATCTTCTTAGGAATATCCTTTTTAGTGTATGAAAGGTGGTGGCACTATGACTTTGTTTAGTCTTTTCATCTGAGCCACAGTCACCTCTCTCCCAAAGCAGCCACCTTCCAAATGCACAAATACTGGGATATGTAGAAACAAATCTAGAAGAAACAGTGAGCTTACATTTTTCTCTAAAATCCATACTTTCTGTATTAATTGTACCACTCGAGTGAGATCGTAGACAAACACAGTAACCATCTCATTACCATATAACGTGTAAGAGTCAGAAACTAAAAAAGAAGGAAAAAAAAAAAAAAGCCTCTTTAGGTTGGTTTTCATGCTGCCCAGAAGAGTCAAAGGTTAAGGTTTAAACTGATATTGTCCCAGCCATTACTCATATGTATATAGTTACAAAAGTGACAAAACACTGCCTTTATATTATTTAGCAATATGTTGTAAATAGCATTATTAAGCTCTTTTTTTTTTTTTATAATAAAGACCCTTTAATTTGAAGATAGTACAATAACTGAACTGATAAAGTCAATTTTTGATTTTTTTTTTATTTTATTTTTTAGCTAGAGGCAATTTCAACTGTGGATTTTTTTGTTGTCGTCTGTTGTTCTGAAGACTTTGCATAATTTATTGGTTTAATTTATCCTAATTTATTTGATGAAGGTGTACAATTTTGTATTACCAAGGATGTACTGTAATATTAATTGATGACAAGATAAAACAATAAGACTCCCCTGTCCGTTTGGAAAAAAAAAGGTGCAGTAGACAATTGATTGAAAAAAGTTACAATTCTAGCTTGGCAGCTACTAAATTTAAGATAAACACAGGAAAAATGTTTGGGGGGGGTGGATTTTATTTTGTGTGTTTAAAGCTTTTGTATACTCTCCAGACTTTTACCTTTTTGCTTTGTACCACTTAAAGGATACAGTAGTTCAATTGCCTTGTGTGCCTTCCATCTTCTCTAAACTGAATGTATGTGCAGTATATATGCAAGCTTGTGCAAAATAAAATATAAATTACAAGCTCATTGCCATTGTTTGTATTTATTTCCGAAAGTTTATATTGCCCCACATCAAGAGGTGAACCCCCGAACTGCTCTGCTGTGGCCAGGTTGTGCCTAACACTCCAGTCCTCTGAAGGATTTTTTTCCCCCTTGGTTCAAATTATTTATTAATGAAACTACCGGCCCTCTTGCAAAATGGATATAATGATTTATCGCATCGGTGTCCTACCTCCAGCACAGTGCCGGTTTAGATAATGAATGTTATTTTGCAATAGTCTATCTGACAAGGAATAACTCCCTGTAAGAGACCTGTTATGTCTGAGGCATAGACAGGCCTTTAAATTAAATGTAGACAATGTGAGCTAGAAAGTACTTTTATTTATAATGTTTAATCATTTCCTGGATACGCCTGCCATGCTGGTGTCCTGCAACAGGGAGTTCCTCAAGTTGGGTGAATGTAAGGCTAGTTCTTGTTGAGATGTGGTTCACATTCCTTGTTAATGGCAGTGACTAAATGCCATTCTCTATTGTTTTTATTATAATCCATCACTCATGGATCACTTCTATTTCAATCTGTGTCATCAGCAGCATTATATATACCTAGTCAGTTCCTACACAATTCCTCAAAATGTTTTTGTTCATGGTTTTTCTCCAGTCCTTCGCTGTGTCTGCTGTTTCATATGTATCTTAAAATTTTGAGGTTGAGTGAACCTTTGATTTGCATCCTTGTCTGTGTTTCAGATCTGAAAGGTCTCTCTTTGGCTTAGAATTGGTGCAGATGGCAGTAAGATGGCAGCTTATTTGGATCACAAAACTGTGCAAGACTTTGCTGATTTTGACGGAGGAGCATGTTAAAAATATTGTTTGATCTGAGGTCATGAGTTTTCAGAGTCTTCCATGATTCAGCCTCGGGACACACTAGAGTTGAGTCTAAATCCAGCTTTAGTTTCACCGTAACAACCAAATAAATGCTTCTTATCTGCGACAGCATTTAAAACTCCATGTCTTCCCATACAACTGGAGTTGCATTTGCTGGGCCACATCAACACCAGGTGTAAAAGAGGTCTGTGGAAGGTCGTGAAGCTACATCTACAAAACTAAAAGTCATTTAGGTGTGAGATCTGTGCTTTTACTGCAAACAAATTGCCTCTCCTAGTTCCCATCTATCCACATTAGTAAACCAACATACCAGAAGCATTTTCAGGTCAAAATACCTGGCATTCAGGTCATTTCTTAAGGAGCTGGCTGCCTCACAGCACTTAAATCCACTGTCTATGGATTCATGCTAAAACCATGGCATGGTGGGCAGAGCAGACTGCAGTGTCTGAAATGCTAAGCGTGTCAAGTTCCCTGGCTCATCCACTCCAAAAGCCTTGAGAAGGTCCTCTTCCAATCATGCAAGCACAGGCATCCCAGGAGGGAGCTCCTGGAAAACCATGGAAATGTTTTCCTTGTCAGGGGGGTGGCAAAGAAAGGGTGAGGAGACTACAAGCAGGCGGCTGGTTTAAAGCAAAGGCTTACAAAGGCAGCTGCAGGTTACACGGGAGGGCTCATGTCTGTGTCAGTTACCAAGACGTAACTAGGTGAGGGAGAGGGAGGTCATCCTCAGGTACCCAGTTAGTGCCCCAAAGGATACAAGCTGCATGGATAATTACTAGCTCCCTCTGTCCCCTTATCAGTTTTTTTCTCAAATACATTAGTTCTGTGAAATGCAGGACGCTATTTGCCATTTTACCTTGCAGTGGAAAGCACGCAGATCTCTAAATAAGAAATCCTAGCTATTGGCATCTCAGAATACTGCAGGAGTTCAGAGCTAGACTGAAACTTGGCAAGTAGTCCCTGTCATTGCTGAGGGCCAAATCAACTTTCCCAGGCTTCAAGCACCCTGAAATGATCCAAATTCTGCAGATCTGGCCATCTGTCCTTGGAAATCCTCAGTTCCCTTAATACCTGGAATTTTTACAAGAAGGAAGATACTATGTTCTAGCTTAAAAATCATGAGGAAGACATGAATTAATCCTGAGCAAAGCAAATAGAGCAATTTTATGTCAATGAGACCAGCACTACCAAACTGGGGTCTTTTACACATCACATTACAGAGAAACTGAACCTGGAAGACTGCGTTTTGTCATTCGAGAGCCTGAAAGAGTTAATTGCTCTCGTTTTCTTGGTCTGTACCCTTCTTTATGCCCAGTCTAAATTGTGCCAACACAATTTCTATGGAGATGATCCCTTCTGATCCAGTCTTCCCTCTTTGTTAGGAGGGAAAAGGGAGAGTTGCAGCATACAACTGACTGCGTTTAGGAAATAATGGCAAATAAGTCAGTCGCTCTGTGCAGTGGGTTACAGCGTTTCCCCAAACAGACTAATCTTCCTGACTTTTAAAATACAGCACGGCATTTATTTTAAGAACACAATATGCAAAACTAAATCTTTGCTAAAGCTTATTGTTGAATGAGGCTGGAGGGCTCCCATGGTGAAGGCAGAACTGCTGGATTAAAAGGGCTGTGGGGTAGGAGGGTTGTTTCCCCTGAAAGGTCCAAGTATTTGACCCTCTGGGCGCATTGCAAGGCCTGTCTGTTCTCCCAGCTTTTCAATGGGCGGGGGCATTTGGAGAAACTGCCTGTTGAAGCCTGATAGATTGGTGAGTGCAGAAAATCCATCAGTTCCTGCCATGTCCATTTTGGTCTACGCTTTATTAGTACCACTAACATACCTGTATCTCAAAGAGATGAAAGAGGTATCTTTTATTTAAATATTGAAATTTTTTTAGCCACTCAGATGCTTGTTGGCTTAGGTTAGCCTGACTCTTTCCAGAGCTGCAGAGCAGAGTGAGGCACTGATTCTCCTTCAGCGAAAGGACCGCCCCCCCCTCACTCTGCCCAGAGTCTGTGAGGCTATGACTGCATTTTCATTAATAAATCCTAGGCGAGTGAACAGTGGTACTTTCCCATTTATTTGGGCATCAGTGTGAAACAAACAAACAAACAAGCTATTTGCTTCACAACAAAACACATGAAAATGAACTGCTGTTCACACTCAAAGGCAGTTAATTGCAAGCATGGTTTATTTTTATTCTTTAAAATTAGACTTAAGGTTGAGTCTCTATCTAGGCAAAGGAAAGGAAAAAAAAAAACAACAAGATAAAGATGGCACAGATAGTTAAAGAAATACTACTGGCTCCAATGTAAATATGTTTGCAGTTTGCAGAAGACCTGCCAGTCAAGCAGCTGTGGGAGGTAACAGGGGAGAACGCATGAGAGGAAAAAGTCTTGTGGCAACAGTGGCCAGTTTCATTATGGCCACTGCCAGACTGTGAAACAACTCTGGGGGCTTGAAATCCTATTGCCTATTAAAACTGGGCATGACAGCTCTTTTTTATGCTTCACCAACCAGAGATGGAACTGTGTCCTAGGGGAAATAAGGAAAAATATTTATTACAAGTGTTTAACACCTTTTAGTACAAAACAACCCTAATATGCAGCACTCAAGGATAATTCCTGCCAGCACATGTAAAACCAAGGGAAATCGCTTATCAGCTCAATAATTTGGTCAGAGCTTTTAAAGGAAGAGACTATGCTCCAGTCAAAACCGTAAGCCCAGATTTATCTGAAGTGGAGGCACTTCAGATTTTTTTATTATTATTATTTTTACAATTTCTCAGTAATCCACACAAGGCTCTGACAAAGCACCCACCTCAGGGACTGCGTGGCCTGACTCAGAGTGAAGGTTGGCTGTTCAGACCGGAGACTTCCCTGTCCCTCATGTGCAGCAGTAGTGGCTGGCGTATTTAAGAAAGCCACAGGACATTTAGGGGTGGATCTTGAACAACCCATGAGGTGGAGGTTTAAGCTACTTCAAGGCTTTTCTGAAACCCTGAGCTTGTCTTACACTGCAAACAACCTTAAAGTATAAGGAATCTTGGGTCAAGGGGTATATTTCAGATCTTTTCCTAATAAAATGTGTCTGTTTAGAAGCAGTGAAATACAGTAAGAAATTCACTGCTTTTTTTACATGAACCTCTGCATTATGACTTCCCAGCTTTAGGTAAAACCTAGAACTCAGGTGTAGATCTCCACCATGCATTGAGCGCCACAGAGAAAAATCTCAAGTACTTTTAAAAGGCTGAGCTCAAAATCTATTCATGCCGGTGGCTGTGAGTCCCCATTTTAACAGGCAGTGAAATGGAGACAGGGGATGGTGGCACCAAGTCCCCAGGACCTCCCACCTGCCCTCTGCAGAGCCAGGAACAGCACCCAGTCCTCCAGCCCTTTGCATTACTCATTAACGCTCCCGTTACTCGTTAACAGCCCACACAAGAGGTTCCTGTGCAGCCCTCCCAAAGCCCCTGGTTTGTACTGTGCAATCGACACATTGCTGCTGTTTCAGTTTTATCTCCCAGCAGAAACCTTGCTGTCAGGCATCCTTTTGCATCTTTGCAAGTGGCCAAAGCCAATATTCTAAAATAGTGTTTGCCCAGCCCTTTGCTTTCACAGAACCCGAGGGGAAACCACAGAGGAATTTGAAAAGACCATCTTTGGCGAGGATTTCCCCCTGCCCATGAGCCAGGTCTCTCCCTCCTCAGTGCTGGTTTCTGCCCTTCCAGAACTTTCCAGAGTATCCAGCAGACCTTCACCGGGGCCACAGCCGGCTGTTGGCCACAGCGCAGGGAGGCACAGAGCAGCTGACCCAGTGGCTGGCAGGGAAAAGAGCAGGTCACGGTGTGCTGTGGCAGGGCAAGGTGGGAAACCTGGCTCTGCCAGTGAATGACCCTCTGCAAAGGTCTGGTCTGGATGCTGCCTGAGGTCACATAAGCTGCTCCTCACTCCAGGCAATTGCACTGGGGTCCAAAGCCAGCGGGTCAAGAGGGGCCCAGGAGGTGCCGAATGACAGCAGTGGCAGAAAGGGTCTGGAGCCTCCAGCACAGGGGGAACCTTTCTCATCTGTGCGGTGAAGCTGGTGCCCAGCGACAGGCACGTCTGCCCTTCACATGGCTCCCTCCCCGTGATTCCAAATTTCAGTACCATTCTCACATCTCTTTGGAGAAGGGGGGTTTTGACAAAGACAAACACGGTAGCAGACCCGGCAAATAGGCGTGTAAGTTGTCCTCAGCAAAAGACCTGCCCAACTGCCCAGTGATTCTGGATATAATGTTATATCCCTTGCAAAATTCAGGATTTGTCCAAAACATGCTAGTCTTTCTTATATAGATAACATCAGCAATATGTAATAATTATTATTGTTATAATTAACCTTAAGGAACTTTGTTATTCCATAAATATAAAGAAAGTGTAATAATCCTTAATCTGATTTCAAATGACCTGAAAAGAGGATCAAAAAAGTGCAAGAGAGCTATACAACAGGGGAGAAAATGGCGGGGGTGGGGGGAAGGGANGGTGTTGACTGCAAAAGAAAGAAAATTATCCTGATTCTAGCACTGCTGGAAAAACGTGAAAGTTATTGCCGCACAAAGAACCTCTTGAACTGCTCTGCCTTCCAAAATTTCTACTGCACTCTCTGCAGTTACTTGTGTATGGCAGAAGCAGCATCTTTGTATTATATGAACAGTCTGCTTCATAATCAAATACCATCTGTCGCTACATCTGAACTTGTTTTCAACATCTGTGCGTTCTGGTCTTAACAAAGCTTTAAAAACTAATTCAAAAACTTTCACAGATCACTGACTAAATATGTACATTTACCATCTTTCATATTGGTTTAAAATATTTCTTCTATAGCTGCATCCCCTTGGCTGGGAATAGTTAAGATGTATACACTGAGTTGCTTTATTAAGCTTATTTTCTAATGGCCTTGGGTAGCCAAGTGCAAAAGAGGGACACTTGCTCAGGCACCGAGAGGACCCATCATATTCTTTCTTGGTGCCAATACAGTCCCTTTCTGCCAATGAGAAACCTGAAAGTTGATCAGCTACCATACCCCAATTACTCAAAATGACACTACAGATAAAACTGCAACCAAGGGGAGAATCAACTGTATGGCTTATATGCTGCTAAAGTGTGTCTGAACAAATGGTGAAGTAAAATCATGAGAGCCCTCGGGAGGATAAGTACGTTGTTACTTTGCACATGCTTCAGAAATGTGAAGTACATCTTTACAGAACTTTTGGCCAACCCCCTGGCAGATGTTGACCAGTTTTGCTTATGTATACATCAGTTGCAGAACACTAAAACAGAGATTGGAAATTTTAATTTAGTCAAGGCAGTTGGGCTAAAATGATGGCTTTTGTTGAAACCATTAAATAGAGCTGCCTAATGAAGTACAGTACAGCACTGGCAAACCGAGCCCTGATGAGATGCAGCAGCTTCCAAACTGCAGCCCTGGAAAAGGGAAGAAGGAAGCTTGCAAGTCTTTAACTAAAGTGGAATGGCGACAGCCCTTGTAAAGCTGCATTTGATTTTGTGTTTGAGGGCAGACGCACTTGTACATTATTGCCCTGACATTTTAACCATTAGTTGGAAATGTGCCGTTGCAGTTCCTGCCATATATTTCTCAATCCTATTTGTTAGAAAGTGAGCTAATAGACAGTGTGATGAAGTGATCATAAATTCACTTTCAAAGGGCATTTGGGTTCAGAGCCTAAAGATTGAATATGGCAAATTCTTAGGCACGGGGAAGAAGGTGGGGGCTAGGAGGGTCATTCTCACTGATGGTTTCAGTGATTGATTCCACTACAGAACTATATTTGCCCTTTACTTGGCTGTTTAACACAGAATGGCTATAATAGGTTCCCGATCCATTATTCCTCTTCTTTCTAGGGTCACTATGAAGTGAAAGAAAATATAACCTTGGCTGTGATAAAATAAACTTTAACATTATCAGGTGTTTGGAAATTGGAAGGTGTCTGATTGCTTTATATAGGATACACACAAACACACAAAGGGTTATAATATAATCCTCCATGCTGCCTCTGACAAATGGTTATTACCATTCACTATTGGTTTTTTGCTCATGCAATAATATGGTGTCATGCAAGTCCACACAGCCTTGAAATTCTCCTTATTATACACAGCCTTCCAAAAACCACATGCAGAATGGTGCTCTTTTAATGACGATTAGCAGCAATTTTTTAAAGATAGGTGGCTTAGAACAAAATTTGCTTTGAAAGGTACAAAAAATTATCTAAAAGGCAAGATGAAAATGAGTATTTTAGCACAAGGCAGCCCCAAAATATTTTCAATAATTAGGAGAGACTTATGTTTCATTTCACTGTTTTATGTGTTATATAGTATGGAGCAAGTGCTACTGTAGTTAAGTGTTTGTCAGCATTTTGCTTGTAAATCCTGGTTTTCCAGAGGGTTGCTATAACTTGCCAATTTCAAATCGCATTGGGCTAACACTCACTATACACATTGTCAGCCCAGATGCAAATTTCTGTTGTTGTTATTACCAAAAATGAAATTAAGGGAAGCTGCTGGTTTTTAGTTGATGGCAAAAGATGATGGTTTGGAAGTGGGGGATGGTGGTGGTGTGTGTGTATGTTTTTTCCCCATTGCTTCTAATTGGGATTTTGTTGCTGCAATGGTCTGATTCAAATGGGTTTGTTTTGAATGGGATGTGAGAAGAAGTCAGTGTTATGGGTATTTTTATACACTTAGAGGGCTCAGGGAGAGAATGGGTCAGTTTTCTGATATGGTACAACTTACCCACGGTCAGGCATTTGGTATTCAGGAGTACACCTGCAGGCCTCCACCCCAAGCTTTAGTAGCGCGTTGTAAAGGCCTTAACATGCTAATAAAGGTCCATTCAGCAGCCGAACTCTGCAAGAAAACACAAAATTGGTTGACTCAGCTGGAGCAACATCCATGAAGCACAGAAGCAAATCCCAGTCTTCTCCTCCCAGCCTTTGGGATCAACATTTGAGGTTCCTGCAGGACATTATAGACACCACTGACTGAAGCATGAAGAAGGGGCTAAACTTCCTTCCTCAATATCCCCAAAGCCTACACCATCCCACAATGGGTACAGGAGAGCACAGGACTTTGGATCTGCAGTTGTAAATCTTCTCTGCTTGACAACGGACCTGATGGGGGCATCCTACACTTTTAATTAATTAAAATTAATTTTCAAACTTAAGAAAACCAGTCCTGAAACATTGCTGACCTCCTATTGATTGAGTCTTTTATTATTTAACACCCACTTGGTTTTGTTAACTGGAGAAGGCTGTGCTGAGAAGCTCTCGGCTTTCCTCTGTGAGGCACAGGCATGTGAATCCAAACTAAAAGCAGATTTACACCAGTGCAGGAGTATATTGTAAGACTAAGTGGAGAAACAGGGCATCGAGGAGGAGTGCGCTTCTAGATGTTTGCACATCTAGAGGGTTTTCTGCAAGTGAAGAAAAGGGGACTCCCTGAGTGAACAGTTGTTACCAGCTCTAGAGAGACTAAAAGAGGATGATATCACACTCCAACTGCCCGGAGAAAGACAAATTAGATAATATGTTCATATCACTTAACAGATATCCACAAGTCTAGTAGTACTTTTAAATCAGACTCAGCTGATGTGACTGAGAGAGCTGTCAGTTTGGGGGGTTTATCTCACTTCTGTTGGAGGTGTTGGGGTATGGCTTGGGATATTTTTGGCACTCTGGACTGAGTGACTGAGGTCAGCAAAAGAGACTATGACATTAGCAGTGTTACATCAGTTTGTATCAAGAGAGGTTCAGTCTGCATAGCGTAGCAGCAGGTTAATTTTATAAGCCATTGCTCAGGTACCTGCCTCCAAGATCTGCAGCAATCAGAGCCACCCCAAACACCACTTCAGCACAGAAAACAAGGTCCATATTCGTCACACACTGTTTTCCCCACCTGGAAAAGTACTTAGGTCGATTCCAATTGGAGACAAAGGGCAATTCCCTGCCTATCTAGTGTTAAGATAGAATGCCACTTTTATTCTGTATCCAAGCTCCAAATGTCTATATATTGACGCATTCCAACACAAAGTTCAAGCTTCAGGATCTGAGGACCCCAGCAAAATGTCAAGATATTTCCACACAATAGAGAAACTGGATTTGTCATCTCTGTAAGACATACAGTAGATAAAACCAATAATATCTTATCTCTTCCCATAACTTCCTGACTAGGAGCAGCACCAATATATATTAAGATATCAATTGACTCTTTATAGGATTAAGTAAGGAATAGCTGAAATTAGCCCTTGCTTTTATTTGAGTTTAATTCATCCAGTCATAGATCTGTGTGGTAACCACCTATAATAAAGCAATAATAGCAATAATAATAGAGATCTGCACTTTTACAGCATCTTCCATTGAAAGCTGTCTCACTGTGCTTCATAAACATTACTCTTGTATCTATTCCTTCAGTTCTTCCAGTTTTTCCTCATATTTATCTGTAGAATCTGCAGTAACATGATAGCACAGATAGCCTTATAAAAAAACTAAGACAAGCTGTTATTTCTATGAAATATAGAAAGAGCAGGGTAAAATTATTTGAAAAATATGAGAGAAATTCAGGCTGGAGATGGTATATGTTCATTTTGCTAACATATTATGTGCTCAGTTAAGGATAAAAGAAAATCCATACATTCTTCTAGGTTCACCGATATTCTTGCATTAAAGGAACATAAATCAACATGTACCACTCATAGTGTCTTGTTTCTGAGACACAAAATAAAGAAGAAAAATATCAGTGAAGAAATTTTGGAAATTCAAAGGTTTTGTTGCTTTATTACAGGTAATATTTTCTAAAATCTCAGTCTTATGATCACACATTTCAGACGTATGTCAGTCACAACATCGAAAAGTGACAGGACATGTAGGTGTGGGCTTGCAATTTGAGATTCCCTGAAACAGCAGGGCTTTCTTCATCTGGAATTATATGGGAACTAGCTCACCAAACACACTTATGAGACAAATAAGAAATACTAACAAATACTGATGTGAGTATTGTATTCAGTGTCCTGAACTGACTTCAGAACAAGGAAAGAAGATGCTGTTTTCTTCAGGAAATTCATCCCTGGAAGCTTAGCCTGTCTCCAGTGAAAACTTCCTAGTGTGAAATTCTCTCTGCGTGGGTAGCCAGCACAAAGTCCATATACCACTAAGCTTGCAGTAATTACTTCTTCTATTTCAGTACTTTAATTTAAAGTGAAATGTAACCAAAATTTAAAAGACGAGAACACCTGAGAGTACACAAAATTATGCAAGCAGGCAGATTTGAGAGAAAAGATGCACAGTAAAGAGCAGTTCTCTAAATGGAAAGTGCTTCTAAGCAGGAAAACCCCAATCTTCCACCGGTATCAGAGGCCTTTTTCTTCTTGCTTTGCGTTAGATCTGAAGATTCTCTCCACAGACAAGCTGTTCCCAGTATGACTAAGTGGCCATTTCCTCTGCTGGGCAAATCCAGCCTTGAATCAAGCACAGTGAAATGCTGGGAGAGTCATGGATAGCAGAGGGAAGGGGACACAGGCAGTGAGCTCCAGTAGAGGACCTGGACAAATAAGAACCCGGTGGTCCATGCCGCGACTTCTCCACTCATAAAACACAAGCAGTAGTAA
This sequence comes from Grallaria varia, assembly GCA_013396735.1. Lineage (NCBI taxonomy): Eukaryota > Metazoa > Chordata > Aves > Passeriformes > Formicariidae > Grallaria > Grallaria varia. Next base: position 367,786 of record VWZG01007514.1, read on the forward strand.
GTATCTTTCTGTGCTAAGTGTATTAAGACTGGCTGTCTGCATAAACATTAAGACACTACCAGTTATTACCCCTTCAGCAATTTCGTTCTGCACTCCTCCTCTCCTCAGTATGAAAGTGATTGTAGCACTAGCCCAGTAATTGGATATTTTCAAGCCTCAAATTCAATGGTATTTAATTTTTATATCATTCTCAGAACCTATCACATATTTGTTTTGATTTATTCAATATTGATCCTTTCTCTGACTTTCGAGCAGCTATCACCTTCCTTGCCCATTCCCAGGGAATCTGCCAAGCCAGCAGTTTGTGATTTTGTCATAATACATGTGTTTCATTTTCCGAGTGGCTGTCACAAGCTTCTGGATCTCACAAATGTTACATCCCCTCTTTTTATTCACACGTTCTGTATATTAAATGTTCCCAGAGATGAGCTTTTCTTGTGTGCAGAAGCAAGGGGTTTTGTATCAGTTTGCAGGATAAAAATCTAAACCTGTTTTAACAGAGAAAGAGGAGCTTTATTTTTGCTGGATTTGAATAAATACTCTTCTACAGCTTTCTACAATACACCATGCATAGAGAAAAAAGAAAGCTGACTAAGGCAGTCCTGGGGTAACATTTTCTGAAGTGCCTAGATGACTTGAGCAGGTTTCACTTTGTTAGCAGTCAGTCACATTTTCCTTGCTCTCAGTACACAAGTATGTCTCCATTTCAGAAAATAAGTTTAAAATATTCTAAACTGCCATGCACAAATCTGTTCTTTGTTAGTTCTGTCTCTCACAGCCAGCGTGGCCATGACAAGAAGGCCAAATACCACCAGCCTAAGCACTGTACTGTTAGAAATACCCCTGTTCCAAGGAAGAATAAAGCAAAGCCCATACCATCCTGTTTTAAGAGCACAACCAGCAGACCAAGGGAAGTTTTCACTCCCTCTATTCAGCTCCGTTTGGAATATCACCTCTTGCAATCATGGAAACTGGAAAGGTCCCAGCAGAAGGCTACCAAGATCATTGAAGAAACTGGTATTATTTAAGAATGTAAAAAGGGGGCTGGGAAGGGAGGTCTTTAGTCAATATTTGAAGGGTAGTCACAAAGACAACAGAGCTCCTTTTCTTGGTAGTGACAGACGGTAAAACAAGGAGCAATAACCCTGAGCTGTGGCTCAGGAGATTCAGAATAGATATCAGGGAAAACTTACTCACTAGAGGAGTAAGTGCCCAGTGCAGGAACAAATTACCTAAAAGCTGGTATCTCCCCAGCCTCCATGGAGGCTTTGAAGATTCATTGAGGGAAAAAATAGCCCAGTGCTGATATTATCTGGCCAAATAGTAATAGCTGTGCACTGAGCTAGAGGCTGAACAAAATGACCTCCAGGACCCCCCTACAATTCATACTTCTATGGTCAAAAAGTGTTACGGAAGTTCAAAGGAACTTTTCCAAAGAGCCCTCTGAGAGTATACACATGTACACACTAACAGAGGGAGAAATCAAACAGGGCTTCCAATACAAACAATTTCTCAAGATATTCTGCTATCAAAGTTAACCTTCTGTGATCTTCACAGGCATTCGAGACATGAAGTAGAGTAGTGTACAGCAGTCTGAGAAAAATAGTCCCTGTGTTGTTTACACTCGAGTTTTCAATCTTATCTCCCTATAAAATTTCCACTCAGGAAACCCCCAGCTTTCTGCAGAAGTAACTGCCAATTTCTTCCTAGTTCTCTTTTTCTTTCTAAACTGTTTTCAGTTCTTGTGAGCTTTCTTTCTTTCTAATTCCATATCCTGACATTATTTGGGTTTTGCCTCTGTTCTCTCAGGAACATGCCATCTTGCGTAACCCTGATACCTGGCTACTTATCTCCAGTAATTTCCACTCTCAGCAGCCTCAGAAATAACTGGTTAATTAGAGGTATATGCTGGGAGGCTGCATCTGTTTTGGCAGTTTATGCTGTAGCACTCAGGGAAAGCAATAGTGGAAGAATTTATCCTTTTCTATGAAGAAACATATTTTGCTTGTTGTACAACCCCAGGCAGCTTACAAAGTAAAAAATGGTTTTGCATTTGGAAATTCAGAGATGGGGCAGACTTCTGCATGGATTCTTTTCAATAAACGTTTTGCTGCATTACCATTTTTGCTATTGCGTCCAGTGTCACCAGGGAATGGTTCAGCATAAACACCTCCTGAGGAACTGTTCCAGAGCCTAATGCCAACCTGAGACAGCTGCTGATGCTGAACAACATCATCAAGGGCCCACTGTCCCTTCCTGCCACTCCTCCTCCTTCACTACCAGTGAAAGAACTATGAAAAGACCAAGAGCTGGTGTACAGCCAACAAGAACTAAAGATCTTGCAGCTGGTTGTACCACCTGTGCCTTGTGAAATTCCAGCCAAAACAACGTCCCCTCCCTTCCCTCAGATAACCCCTTCATTGAAGAGAGGGGCATCACATTTGATAACTTTATAAGCAGGAGTGACACGTGTGCAGCAGCAGATATGGAAGGCAATTGCTCCTGCTGTCGCTAGTGACTGTGGACGACTGGCCGTCTTTTGTGGGTGTGCTGGGCCACTCTGGGTGAGCTGTCTAGTATGTTCAAATCCACATGCAGTGTGTAAGCCACATTGTGCCAGATATATATAGCTGTTCAATGCCACCCTGCTGAGCCAGTGCCAGGACAGATCACATGGCGCTTGCTTTATTTGGGCTGGTTTGAGGGAGATGTACAGAATCCATGAGTGAAAGCGCTGATACATGCTACTCTGACACAAAAGGAAGCATCCTTCACTTAGGGCCATAGAGCAAATCCAGTGTTCTGGATTCTCCCGTTAATATCAAAGGGTATTATACATATGTAGTCAGAGCACATTGTCTCAGGCCATGTTCCACCACACAGCTCGGAGGGGGGAGTTTTGCTTGAAGCATGCTAGAAATGGGTCTATAGGCATTAACTAGTAACACTCTTCAAGCAGCAAAATATTAGGCCTATTTGTTTTTATCTTTTGCTAGCGATTAATGTTTTGATTAATCACTTTTATTTTAACTGGACCAGAAACAGGAAAGGAACAGTTAAGAAGAAAATTATGCATCTTGACTCCATCTCATCCATGTATCTGTTTCAATTTATGTGTTTCACAGGTAGCATGACCTTACACTTTCACCCTGCTTGTGTCCATGTCCTTATTTAGATTCAACACTGGTGGATGCTAAAGAGAAAAAGACCTTACACAAATATGTCTGGGTACAACCAGGGGATTCAGTTGCTGTGATTACAGTGCACACCCTGGTGACACTAATGAGACAGGTAAGACCTTACTTTTCATGAGCCCTTGGTCTAAAACGGGGCTCCTGATACCAGCATTAGCCCTGCCTTCAAACACATAATTGACCGGCTTTAACTCTATTCAGTGAAGGGCAACAGCATTCGTATATACTGGCTTATTAGAAAATAACAGCATTGGAGCTTTTTTATCCAATTAAAAACATCTGGCACTAGGGTGATCCAGCTGGCAGCCTCTGGATCCATACCTAAGTTACAGAAGGGCTGAGCCCATCCCACCATGGTTGCCTCAGCAGAGACCAAGAGCAGCTGTTGGAGTTAGGGCCAAAAGCTGAGCGCCTCTGCTGCATCTCAGCTCAGTTGAGGGTTTCCAGACATCACCTGAAGGCAGGGCTGCTGCCCAGGGCACAGCTGGCAGCTGGGAGGGTGGACATGTCCTCTGCCTGACCCACAGCAGGGAAAGGCGGGCTAGAGGTAGGAGCACCAGCTCCTCTACCCAGAAGTTTGGTTTTGCCCTGTATGGAGTAGCTGGAAATCTGTTGTCTATTAGAAGCTGATCTCCTCTTGAGGGTCACCCAACATTGTACTGGAAACACTGGGAACATTTCTAAATTATCTCTCACGATAGAAACTACCTGGCAGGAGGATTTCATTTTGCACACTATGTCTCTCTAGCAATTTCTGCCACAGAATTTGCACCCTTTCTTATTGACTCCACAGGGTGGTACTGAGAGGAAATACACTGTGACCTTCATCAAAATAAGAAGTACCATTAACATAAGTCTTATTCTTTCTCTGCTTTCCTCATGGAGTTAAGTGAGACACAGGAATCATCAAATTAAATGGCTGGGTCAGCTTAATGTAATAAATCTATTAGTTCATATCATCATATATTTGATTTATACTCCCCTAGACAATTACTAGCATGTCATTTCTTTGTTTAGGGATTTTTAATTTGAAAGTGTTCTAATCCTTAGTGTCAGCTGTTCCTGGTGGGTGATGACATATCTACTGTGAGTGAAACATTCTGATGACATATAGAGTGTAGGAATCAAATGTCATAAGCATAAATATTTAAGCAATAAGACATGACAGGTAGAGCATTTCTTGGCAATTATCACACACTTCGGGTAGTGTTATGACGAGGCATTTGTCCAAAGGCCAGCTGACTTTTACACACTAAAAGTAGCATGATTGCCTGGAAATGTGCTACTTGAAGTGTCTTATTGACATTTTTCCCTTCTCTTGATGATTTCTTCATTTTCCGATGGGAACCCCAAGGAATTGCCGTTTCCTTCATCCAAGACAGGGCAAGCTTACACCTTAGAAAGATATGAGCACCTGAAGCTACATGGAAGGCGAGTCCGAACTAAGATGGACCTAAACCTTAACAGAAGACATGCACTGCTGACATTCAGTCCAAGTGTGGCATGGAAACATCAGGTCTGGCATTTCCTACCTAATAAGTGCTTTCTGAATCAAGAAGACATAGTCAGCATGGCAATGAGGACACAAGCAATTTCTTTAGCAATATTCAAGCTACAGACAGCATTTGAGGAGAAAATACCATATCATCTTCACTCAGAAGATGCTTTCTATAGTTACTTTCTCTGGTTTAATAGCATTACCTTTTCTATGAATGATATGCTGTGAAAAATAGAGGGGCTGGTCTTGACTGAAAGCATATAAAATACATACTTAATGTCCAAAGTTATAGCTTCAGTTTAATCCATCCAATACCGCCAAAAGCCAAACTGAGATAAACCATCCTAACTTCATTACAAGAAACTAGACCTCTGGAGCTCAAGTCCCTTGGGCTGCAGGGCTAGGTTAATTTCTGTCTGAACTGGGTTGTGTTAAATAGAACATTATACACAAAAATAAATGTTGCGAACGTTCAATGCCTATAGTATTTTTTTTCCTATTTGCTTGCAATGAAAGAGAGGAAACATACAGAGGAGTTTCCTAATTTGGCCAGGTCTGCACCATCCATGGCAATGTCTGCTGTGATCACAATACCTCAGTTTTTTGCATAAGTACTCAGCTGGGCTTAGTACAAGTAGGTGGAAGAATACACATACACATCTAGTGCACCTCACTGAGGAAAATTATGGTATGAAATTAGAGTTGCAAAGCCAATTTTAGGCATAACTGACTCCCTCAGCAACTCAGTTTGTTGGCAAGGTGCAAGAAGAGCCTCATTTTAATTTCATGGATTTCAAAATCATACTTAAATTTTGGGTTTGAAATGAAAGGGAAACTCCACGTCTTTTTCTTTTACCCTCACCAACCAGAGAGCTCACTGAAAAAACAGAGTAATAGCACTAGTCATGGAAGCATTTGCCTGCTCCAGCTGAGACATTGGTGTTTCTATGGATGACTTTCAGCCTAGTGTTAAGGTGAACTCCTCTTTTGATGAAGAAAGAGCCATTTCCTTTGGTCTGGCTGCAAATCTGCCCCTCATCTTTCCTCAGCTGTAGCTCCACTGCAGCTTCAGCACCAAAGCTTGAGTTTGTTCCCTGTCACACAAAAACCAGGAGTATTCAACCCTGGTAGCATTTAACATTCAAATCACATGAAGGCCAACAGGACCATCTCATGCAATAGAGTAAAAGAAAAATGCAGATATGGAAAAGACTCCAGCAAAGTTTTCTTTGTGATCATTGTTTAACACTCAAAGTAATTAAATATTAATGAAAGTATGCTACTTTCATTTTGTGAGCAATTTAATTCAATTAAAAATAAATGGATCTCCTTGGCTCAGTGGGTATACTGATATTCCACACTGCCCTTAACTTAGTTTCAACAGCATTTAAACCCAGCACAGCACAAAGTACAGTGACTGAAATATAGCCCCCAGCTAACATCGTTAACTCTTTAAGTCCCAGCGGCATGATTCTGTCCCCCTGCTGAACCAACACGGCCTCTCCCAGGGAGCATTGGCTGTGCAGTTTAACTTGCAGGAGCAGTAATTTACACCCAGTGTGTTAGCAAAGATATCTTGCACTGGGGCACTGTTTTCTTGAAAGGAAGTAATTTCAGAAAGACTTAGCAGGCCTGCATGGGCCTCAATCTACTAGCTTGCCGTGATTCTGGTTAAGTAATATATCTGGGAACTTCATGTCACATAATGTAGAACTATTCTTTTATTGCACTGAAAGAGCTGTTTTAGATTCCCTCTGAGCCCATAGGCCACGTCTTTCTGATAATAAGAGTGTTATCAATGCTTTAATATTGAACTCGAATCTCTGCGTGAGAGAGCATCTAAGGGCTATTACTCAGTGCTGAAAGCAAAACCCAACTGTTCTGAATGGGGAGGAAAATGCCAATCTGTTGACAAAAAGTTAAACAGAGGTGAAATCTAAACTCTCGCCAACATTTTACAGCCTTAGCGCATTGTTAACTTTTCAACTTATCTGTCAGGAATAGGAAACTAATGTTTAAAAACAATGTATTGCTTTTACGGGCAAGGTCAGCATTTGTTAGAATTCAGGGTTATGTTGAGCGTAGTCAGCCAGGGCTACACAGAAGGAATTGCTTCAGCACCCATGAGCTGAGGTCTTTCAAAAGTTAAAATGTACAAGCCGATTTCATTCCCATTTTTAACATGTAGCCAACAGCAGGACTGCTCAGACATTTTTGTTTGGCCTCTGTTTTCACCTGTGGTAGTACTAGCTGGAGGTTAACAACTCTCAGAAAGGGCTGTTGAACAAACCGTAGGTAAAAGAAGCGGCTGCTGCGTTTTGCTTTTGGGGGAGCTCGGGTTCAGGGTCACTCTGCTCTCTTCCAGGGGCGAGGTCCAGATTTGTGCGTCTGCCCCTTGGACAATGCCAGGCTTTGTTCAAGCAGCAAAGCATCCTTGCTCAGCCATGCAGTTCCCAAGGAGCTGTGTAGGTAAGATAATACAGGGGAAGTGGAACAGAGAGTCATTCTCTGCGAGAGAGAGACAGAGATCTTGTTCAGAAAACGTGGCTCAAGGATGTTTTCCCTATATGCTTTTATATTAAATAATCCCACCTTGTACACCCGGGAAGCATTTGATCCATGGAGTAACTGTGTGGACTTGCAGATCATGGTGTGCTTAGAAACAATCCCTGTGCTATGTCCACGGCACAGTAAACAGGCCAGCAAGAGAGAAAGAAATTAGTTTCATGCAAAACAAAAGAGCTTCCAAAACATGTGCTGCGTGTGCTGCCACATTCATGAATTTGGTTTCCTGACAGATACAGCCCCTCTCTTTCTTTAGCAGGAAACTTTCAGGTGGGCAAGGCTTAACCTTTTTGGGCAAGCAGTAAAAAACACCATAAATGCCACTAGAGGTGAATTTGTGTGGAAATCCTAGTAACAGAGAGGTATTTTTTTTATCATTCACATTGAGAAAAACAAATTGTCATAAAATTAAGAATATTTGTGGGTTATATGCAAATAAACAAAAATAAAATGATTCTGTAAAAAAAAGCAGCACGATAAAACTTCGGTGATCAATCACATGAAAAAGCTTAGACATGCAAGTACTCAAAAACTACCAGCTTTTGAACAAGTCAGAGACCTAAGTTTGCTTGCAAAACATAATACTTAAATACAGTCATAAAAGCCAAGCAGCAAAAAAGCACAATAGGTTTTATAAATTATTGGGGATGAATTATTTTACAAGCTCTAGTTGAGGTATATTTTGTACCTTCTGCCCCATGTGCTTGGAGACTTCCCAGCTTGTTTTAATCTCTCTAAGCAAATGAGAGCCCTCAAGGCTCATTAGGGCTATTTACACAGTTCTTAACTGGAAAAAATTAGATCTAAAAAATGAATAAATAAATAAACTGATGTGAAGTATGAATGGGAAGTCATGTTTAAAATCGACTTCCAAATCTCTTACCAACATGGACCTCCCTGAGGCTGCTTCAAAAAAATAACCATGGGGAGAAAAAGAAAGAAGAGGTGACAAGAAAAAAAAAAAAAAAAAAGGGGGGAAGGAAAAATGTGTTTAAAAACCCATAAAAATTAAGGCTAGTGTTCATGACAAATCAGAGATACCAGAGTCTGTAAATAAAACTGTAAATACAGCTCATAGAAGAAAAGAATCTCAGGACCTGTAATTTAGTCTTGACTGTCCACAGGCAGCCATTTTTCCAATCTTTTACTTAGTATTTGCAAAATAAATGTAATGGCACCTTCTTTTTCCTCCAAGTTATTGGTTTTATTTCTCTGAGTATGGGATATCTCTTTCTGTGGATGTACACTCCTGTGGTTACTAAGGGAGAGAGTCAGGGACTCTTGTTACACGGGACTAGAGGAGCATTTGCAATTATATTGATCTCCCAGACATGCAGGTGCAACTACTCATGGCCAGCCAGTTCCTGCCATCCATATACACATGTTCCTTTGAATGGCAGATTGTACCTACCCACCCACCCCAAAATAACATCTATCTGATTAGCATAGCACCTGGACCATCCACATTTTCCAGTGCTTTCCACTTCTTGGAAAGCAGGGCCTGGCTTCTAGAAAGAGGAGGGGAAAAATGGAGATTGCAATAAAGGCTATAAAATGCCAAGTGGCCAATTCAACTGATGCGCATGAATGGAGAGCATCTTCTCATCACATTTCTTCTCAGACCCTGTAATTCTGTCAGCAGAAAAAGGGTTCCTTCTTCAGCCCAAAGCAGGTTTCAATCTGTCCAAGCACATTGCTTCTGTCCGTGCCCATGCCCTCTGCAGATTTCTATCACTATCAAAGTCTGACTTCCTGCATTCCCTCCATACTGTCACTTTCCCAGGTTCACCAACATGGGCATCAGACATTAGACACCACCATAACAGAACAGGGTTTTTTTCCAGCAGTCCTTTGTTTCAGCGATTGGACCACCCATATGTTCTGCTTCTGCAAGGCCTTTAGCAGGGCTTACATGGCATATCCATTGGTCAGCTACCTGTTTCTAATCTTCTTTATCGCCACAACAGGAAGAACAAAAAAGGAAGATTTTTCAAACACCTTTCATGGCATTTTCAGCCCAGCAAGAACAATTTGCTCTGAATAGAGAAGTCTAAACTGATCCCTTTGCACCTTGGAAGGTTGAACTTAAGGCTGAGCAAGAAGGAAACATTTTATCTTCAGTGACGCCACAGCTGAGGTTCTCAGCTGTGGTGGTCTCAGATGCACAATCAATTTCAGCTGATACAAGAGGAGTCACGCGTGCAAACCCCAGTGAAAAGTCAGTCTTGCATCCATACTGTGCATCTGCATTGCGTCCAAGATACATATTTCTGAGCAAGACAAAAGTTACAACAGACTTTTAAATTATAATCCCATCAAGCAGAGTTGACTTACTGTAGAACATTCGCTTGGGGCATTCAAGATTATACTCAAATATCCTCCAGAACTGCAAAATGTAGGCTAAGCATCAGAAGCTTTCTTGTGACTGCATCCCATCTTCAAAGGTGCGTTTTTAAAAAAATCGCAAATTTCCAATAGCATGTGAGTAACAGGATACAAATATAACATTGTTCAGCATTAAGTATTAAACATGGCCTGCAGCTGTACCACCTGCGGCTCTGGTTTTGACAGCTCTCACAAGTTACAAAAATCTTGACTCTGGCCAGAACTTGGATAAAAATCCTCTAAGGAAAATATAAATACTACAGGTTTTTGCAGTTCAGCCAGAGTTTTTAGTGTTTGCATAGTGTTGCAACTGCTGGGGTTTGTAGGCCCTTTCACTTCTTGGGGCAAGGATGTTACCTGCAACGTTCCTCTTCAGTTATGAAATGACTTCCCACTACTCTGAATTCCCCTCTGTGATTTCCACATGACACTGAAATGTCCAGTGCTGAATTATCAGGTACTGTGGCTATGTGATCTCAAACTACTTGCCCCTTTTCACTCCAAAAGGATTTCCACAGCGGGTAAATCACTTCCTATAGATGTAAAGCCTTGGGTGAATTGCTTGAGATCCTTTAAGATTACATATGCATAAACCCCTGCTTTTAGTATAGTCCTAGAACTCAAATAACAGCTGTGTGAAGCAAAAATGGCAAAAAGAAAAATCTCTGCTTTTTGCCACCTTTTCTCTGTCTTGATGACCCCTTCCCAGCAAAAGCACAATTTGAACACATCTGCAGAGTTAGACACAGGGCTTCACCTTCGTATAATCTGACAGCTGGAAGTGTTTTTTTCCTGGAAATAGCCCCTTTGAAAACTTTTGAGCCTCACATCTGTTCGCTCACAGAGCTGTCCCTGGGAGAAGTGACACTCAAACCCTTTCCTTCACTGACAGTGATTCTTTCACCTGTTTCTCTTCCCTTACCTGGGCTTGTGGTGAAAACTCACTGCGACTGCTCTAAGGAAATTCTGTTACGTGCTGACATTTACCGGGTGACAACAAGGTCGGGTCAGGTGTTTGATACCCGGGTCTTTGCATGTAATTATCAGGTAGTATTACAAGTAGCTGAGGCTCAGCACATTTTGAGGGGTTATGATGAAGCAGCTCTTTTACTTGTCTAAGCTTTTTCTCAGTAAGATTTTTAAAGTGGCAGGTGGAATTTTACTCCTAATGTTATGCCTCTCATGGTCAAACTTGGGGGTTATTTTTTTTTGCAGCTAAAAATGGTGAATAAACAATGAGTGGGTTTGTGAGCCCGGAAAGTTGATAGTCAGTAATATCTCAGAGTGGTAAAATATTCTATGAGGTTTTGATATTTTCCACCAGATTTCTTCTCTGATGTTAGCAGATCAATCCCCGTTCTCTAAATCTTCTTAAAACCTCAAACGAGTGCTGCTTTCAACTCTTGAAAGAAAAAGCTATCCACTTTCTGGTTTTTTCTTCTATGTCCAGAAAAAAGTCCAACAGAAGCTTCTTAAATCAACGAGAAGCTTCACTTGGGATTAGAGTATCAGTAGGTGGATCTGACCAGACCGGAGTTAAATTACATTTCAAAACAACATTTTAAACAGTACAATCACCATTTCTGAGCCCGTCTGCAAGGATTTCAGTCCACTTGGTCGTCTTTTAAGCTCAAAACCTTGCCATCTCTGCAAAGTTACCGTCTTAAGTGTAAATCTAATCTAAATATTTTCCAATAGAGGGAAGAAGAAGAAAAGGAGGGAGTGGGAAGGGTAGGGGGGAGTGGAAGGGGTGGAGGTGGGTGGGGGGAAAGTACAAAAAAAGAAAAAACACGGAAAAACTTTCTAAATCGCGCTGGGGGCTTTGAAAGCGATCCCGCGGGCTGGCTGTTGCCGCCGTGCTCGGCATTCCCGGCCGGGCGGGCTCCGAATGCAGACGCTCCCCGAATCCAGAGGCTCACTGACACCCAGCGGCTGCCGCGGAGAGCGCAGCGCCCGCCCCGGCCCCGCAGCCGCCCGGCGGCGGGCAGGGATGAAGGATGCTCCGGGACACAAGGCGGGGTGCCATGCAGCTTAAGAAAAAGTTCTTTTACTTGATCTGAGACACTTCTTCGCTTATTGCTGTCTGTGCGACTGCGAGATGACCGGTTCATGAAAAGCAATGAGCACCCATCTCTCTCCCTCTCTGGGTGGTTTTTGAGACCAGAGGCCAACAGTATAAACTAACCAGCCTTTCATGCTCGACAAGGGAAAGTATTCACACACTCCCCAAAGCACATTGCAGTGTTTTCCTTCCTAGAGTCTATTTTAAAAGAGCTTGATGGCCCAGAGAGCAGTAGCCTTTTTAATTCACACAAATACCAGCTACCCACACACCAGAGGAATACACTCTATGGCTGTGGCTCCATATCCATATCCATATGGCTGTGGCTTCCAATCACCTGGGGGGGTGTGCCTGTGATTATGAGGAATAAGGTATTTCAGGGAAGCAGCTACTGATCAACTGAGAAAAAATACGAGAGTAGGAATTGGAGGTAGGGGGGAAAAACCCACAAGAGGCAGAGGCCAAGAGAAGAAAAATTACTTACAAATAGGTAAAATACTCAACCTCCCCCCTCAAATACTATAAAAATGAGGCAAAATAATTTCATGTAGAAAATAGATGAAGTAGCCACAGAAGCTGAGTATCCAGTGCCTTAAAAGAAGCCCATATAAATTGGCCTTAGCCTCTAGTGTCAAATACCTGAACTGCTTCACTGAACATCCCTTAACTCTGAGCATGTCCTGGTTGAAGGATTGTGTCTGTCTCAACACTAGTAAAAAACTAAAAACGGCAACAGGCTCCTGGAGCTGCGGGACTGGATGCCCAACCAAGCACTTGTTGGTACATTGCCAGCAAAGACGAAAGGTGTCTCCAACGCGAAGGTGAAACTGTGTTTATGTCCAAGATTAACATCCTGTCTTTACGCAGTGCATATAGTTCATAGCAGCGGCAAGTGCATACTTTGCTTCTTTGGATATTGGGAATCTTGCCATGCTCAGCACCACAGTTTCTGAATGCTTTACAAACATTAAAGGAATAGTGAAGAATTAGTTTCCCCACACAAACTCTTAGTTCTGTCCTCCAAATTTTGAAATCTGTATTCTTTTACTTGGAGTAGTACAAGGAGGAGTTTCCTATTTTGTTTTAGACTTGGGAGTGTTGGGTAGAAAAGATGCAGTTTTCATTTCCCCTGCAGTTGTGTGACCCTGACTTGTAGCAGGTCTGTGGCCATTTGTGTCTCTTCAGTTGTCCACATGTGGGGCACCCTGAGGCTGCTGAGCACTTCACAGCACACACAGGAGTATCCTCAGAATAAATGCAAATTCCCCATTAGCAGCTGGAGGTGCAAAGTGTCTAAAACTGGGCTGGGCTGGTCCTATGCAGCCCAAAAGGTTGCAGAAATGTGCAGTGGTCACAGTGTGCATTTGATTTCCTTGCACAGGGTTTTTGGCTTTTCTTCAGATGTTACGGTCAACTTTTGCAGTTGTTGGAAGGAGGTTTGTTCCTTCCACAAAGTCTGGAGTGACAGCCCCGTGTGTGGTACTAACCTTTTGACAGAAAATTCCTTCAATCTCTCTTCAATGAGTGTTCCAGAAGGACAAGAGAATCTGTAGACAACATAATCCAGAAATTTTGACAAATAACCTAAAAAATGTGGGATGCAGCCCTAAGTAAAATCAATTAATTCTTTTGTTGAGGGTTTTTTTTGTTTGTTTTGGGGTTATTTTGCGGAGAAAATAATTCCCTTGTTCTCTTCTTTAGCAGTTTGCATTTGAATAGATGGATCTGTTCTTTACATTACTTTTGAGAGACTGCATTTTCCAGATTCCAATCACACCACTGGGCTTTCAAGGACAGGAGTAAAGCCAAAACATTTCCATCTAATGCAAACATGGATTACTGGAAGGATGTTCTCATTTTTTAAAAATGCACTGGGAGTAAGAGCCAGGTTTACTAGCACCTTCTATGCAAACTATTGTTTCTTTGGCTTGCTGCATGTAGAGCAAGAAAACGTCACCAAAAGGAAAGAGCAGAAGTTCCTGGAATGCCACAACATGCAAAGAGAGCTAAGGAAAATGCTACCGAGGCAGGCACACCCACAGCAGCTGCAAGGAGTTAGCACACTGTCCCACGGTGAAATCACACACACTGGTGGCTGGAGGCCCTTTCCCGTCAGTCTCCAGTTAGTCAGCATCCTATCTTTATCTGAGGAAGGACTTCTCCAAGGTAAAAGACCCAGTGCAAGTAAGGAAGATATTTAAGGCCTCTTATGTTAGCAGAGTTGAGATTTCAGTTGCCACTACCCCAAGGCATTCCAAGTTTCCAAATGTCCCAGGTGTGCTTCCAGGAGGCATCTTCAGTTCCAGGAAGCAGACCTCTGCATTAGCAAAAGCAGTGTCCAAAGCACATCTCGCTTAGAGTAGATGGAAACTTCATGTCAACCCGAACTGTTCTTCCAGCCAATGGATATAACAAAGTCTGAAGAAGTACTGATGATCTGAATGTTGTCACTGTGTGTGTATATGTATGTATGTAAGATACATATACATAAAAAGCTATTGCCTCCACTTGATTCTTCCTATGTTCCCAGAAGATTAGGGGAACCTGGGAAGTTAGTCAAACACAAAGTGAGAAATCTCAGAGCATGCTGCTGATACTCCATCACTGCAGAACTCATTACATGACAGTCGCTCTACTTAGGGTGGATTGGGAGGGGGATCTATTAGAGAGAAAAAGTACAGAGTAGAGTTAAGAAGCATTTTTTTTTCTCCTAACTGCCGTCCTTTTATCTGCTCTCCTTCTCATGTTTCTGGGCTTTTTTTTTTCCTTCTTCCTTCTCCTTCATCCTATGGAAGTGGCACTGAATGCTGATGAGATAATAAATGGTCCAACCCCAGGCAATCATTTGCAGGTAATTAGTTCAGCTACTGAACTTCTAAGAGTAATTTTTTTTTTTCACCTGCCCAGACAGAAAACTTGGGTGGTTAGTTACCCCATTACTTCCCTTTGGGGAAGGGGCACTCAGAAATACAAGTACTTGAGCTCCTGGATTCATTCTGCAATCTCTAATTAAGCCGAGCCCTGACCTAGATATTTAGTATTTTATTTACTTTTTATGAAATTCCTTACTTATGCCAAAAGCCAAATGTTGCATCCCAGTAGGACTAAATGTGGGATTTGTTGTAAGCTTCTGTGGCACCATCACACCCAAGACCACAGATAGGTTCAAAACAATTGGAACAGCACTACTTGAGGGAACTTGGGGGATGCCCTTTTTCTGTTTCAGAGTAAACACTTCAAAATTTGCCTCAGAAGGGAAGTTTGGAGAGGGAAATCATGGCATTTGGCTTAATGGACCTGCCAGCTTTCCCCTTTCCCAGGATACCCAGGCTCCTCACCGCCCACCAGAGCCGGGGGTGCCAGCGTGCGCAGGGTTCTCAGCCGCGCCGCTGGGAGCTGTGTTTTCACGTGGCCCTTGCAGCTCCCAGCCTTGTGCTGAGGCGCTTGTAAGCCTTAGGACCGGTGGACCTGAAGCAAGCATCACTGGAGCTGAAGGTTGCAAGGGATCCAGCTCCAAAGTGCTCCAAGTGATGGAGAAGGCCTGAATCTGCGGATGCTGGCATCCCAACAGGTGAAGCGAGTGACACCCTACTGGCAGGCGGGCATGTTTGCAGGGGAACCCTTGCCTGCACTTTGCTGGCAGCTCCCCGAAACCTGCCCAATTCCAAGAAACACTCTGCTTCCAACAATCTGGCTTTTTCTGACAAAGATTTCCATCTGAGGAGTCCTGACCCACTCTGGTGTACCCTCAGAGCCTCTGGTGAACTGAGGGGAAATTTGGGGTTTTGGATGTATAATTAGCTACTTCATGGCAGAACACGTCATAGCCAGGTCTGCAGATGGGGAGAAGAACTTCTGTGTAGGCAAATTATGGGGGGGTTATGCCCTCCCCTCCTACAACAGTCAGTATCAAATGCAAAACACAAAATTACATAAACCAACCTTTGCTCTGGTATTCACAACTCATATTTGCTACGTATTAGATTGAAAAATAAAGTGCCCTGGAAACCTACATAGTTTGTCAGGCAGCACTGTGCTTCATAAATCAGTGAAAGAAGAACACAGCCACATTTCTTCCTCCACACAGATGATCTTCAGAAAGTTTGGGGTTAAATCTTCATTTTGTAGTTCCAGTCTTTTTTCCTTTCTTTTTTTTTTT
>VWZG01007514.1:383667-444442 GCA_013396735.1 Grallaria varia
TTTTTTTCTCCTCTTAAAGTCACCTTGGGTGGCAGATGTCACTAGGCCTCAAAAGGGCCACTTGGATAAATCGGTAAATAATATTCATTAAATAGTACATGGTTGCACATCCTGCTTTTCTCTTTATCTGTCCTAACAATACCAAATTCCTCATCCCTGAGACTCACATAAAGCCCATGACAGAGGGTTCACATTCAAACTCCAATCAGCAATTCACAAACTAACACAGAATGATCTAGCTGATTTCACTAGGGACCTCCATATGGTGATGAAATTTATTCTGAGCCATGTTTAGGTTTTGTAGTTGTGGGCACCATACACAAACCCTGAGAGAAACTGAGATTTTTAAAGCTGAGCTGGGAATTTACTAATACAGTTCCTACTGAAATAAATGGATGCTGTTTGCCCTCAAAACCTCAGTCATCCTAGGAGTCAGACAGAGTTCTCTATCCTGCACGTTTATTTCTCAACCAAAATAAGTATAATCTCTTTCAGCTTTTTGAGTCTACAAAAATTTCCCAAGGCATTTTTTTTTTTTTAGACGGTACTTTTGCTGTTATACCCTGGAGGTGGATACATCTTCTTCAGTTGTAATATTTTTAACCTAAAAATCGTTTGGTTGGATTCAATTTTCAAAAAGGTATAACAGGGAATTTATGTTCCCCAACTCTTTGAAGAATGTAACAAATACAATTTTATAGTATGGTATACGTGAGTAGTCTGTGTAGCTTGTTGTGTTAAAAAAAAAAAAANTCCAGATATAGTCTACTTTTTCTCCCTGAAGTTTGAAAAATGGTTTGATTTTTTCCTTTCATTTTTTGCTTGTTTAAGTATGGGACTGGAGTTGTTTTTTCTGTATTTTTCCCTTCAGACAGCATATTTTCCTGATGGAACTCCCCTCCCCCCAATACACAATGTGCCTTTCTGATTTACCAGCTCTAGCATTTTCTCAACAATCATGTGAGCAAGAGCAAGGACTGAATATTTTTAGACACTAGAACTAAGCAGATGGTGAAGGATGTAGATCAATAACTCTGGTTTTTGTGAAGTTTACATTTCTGCTTATTTCAGTGTATTTCAAAATGCAACAGGAAAAAACATAAAACTTCAGAGAATGAAATGTGAGAAAACTGCTCTGGCCTGGGTGTCCTGTATGAGAACATTTTTCCAGCCATTCTTTGAAAGCGAGCCATGCACTTGCTCCAGCTTTAATTGTGAACTCTCCTTTTGTTAATCTAATTGTACTCATGTTGCTGTTTGGTAAAAGGTCTTGGACAGATGTGTACTCATCTGACATTCTTCCAAGCATGTCTGCATGGTCAAACTTGAAAGGTTTTTGGGAGCTGAAAGTCATCCCATCACGAACCAGAAATAACACCATCTGCTTTAGGTGACTAAGCACATGTCAAGAATAACCATTTCCCTCCTTCTGGGCTCAAGCCCCCATGCTCCCTTGGGCTTTTGCTGTGAACCAGCTGCCCTTCAGAGGTGCAGAGGAAGGGAAAACCATAAAAAAAGTCCTGGCCACAGCAGAGTTTCCACTACTACTTAAGGAGCCTGAGGGCTTAACTGAAAACAGGGTGGAATCGGGCAGATGCTCAAAAGCTGGCGCCACAACACTGGAAATGTGTTCCTCTGGCTGAAAGTAGGGGCACTTAACAGGAGAAACCAGTGTCTTGTTTTGTGACCTTGAGTAAGTCTCTCTGTCCCTCTGCACCATCACTGTTCAGCTGCAGAATGGGGCAGCACAACGTCCTTTCTCAGCCTCCTCTCCCTTTCAAACAGCAAGGTACACAGGGCCTATGTCCCTGCAATATTAGCCATGAAGTATTAAGTAGAATTGGGAAGGCCAGTCAGCAGCCCAGCAGTTGACAAAGGCTGGAGGAGACAATCAGAATTCCCTCAAAGCCACTAAGACAGAGTTCATATTAGCGAGCGTGTCCTCAGACACTACTGATGGGGCTGCGGGGCTGCGGAGCAGACACATCTCACCCTTCAGCAGTGTCTGCTGCAAGCCTGGTGTGAGCAGCTAAATGCCAGAGACAAAAAGGCTGGTAGGCAAGCAGATCCTGCTGCAGCTTTTCATCCACAGCTGCTGACCTTTTCAGCCCCACGGCTTCTGTTCAGTAACGGGAATGCCTGCCCCATGCTGATGAGGGGGAACAAACTGGGAGCCCTGCATGCATTTCCCGGAACTTGAACTGGAGCGGTCCCTAAAACTGGCAATGTGTACGGGACCAAAGAGGACTAAAACACATTTTGAAGCTTTGTTTTTGACAGAAACAGGGTAGCTGTGGTTTTCATTTTTAGGGCTTGCAACACCCTCAAGCTCTTTGTGGCTTGTACTGGCAAGGCGAGCATCACACTGCTACCATCTTGTATTCAGCAAGGGCGGGGGGACTGGAGGGGCTGCGGCCAGTGAGGCTCCTCCTGTGCACAGGAGGTCAGGAGGAGACATTCGGGGCAGGGTGGAGATGCTCTCCTCGTGCCCACTTTAAGGAGTGGCTGTCGGGTTTCCAGCATCCAGCCAGACCCTCCTCATCCAAAAGGGAGCCCCACTAAGTGTCTCGGTGCAGTCTCTAGCAGCTGTCCCTTCTACCCGAGCAGTGTTAGCCTTGGAGCCAGGCCAGCATCTATGTGTGGAAGCTGTTCCCCCCTCCAACCTTCTGGACCTTAGGCAAAAGAGCCACTAAATGAGCCATACTGACACCAATACTGCAATCAATTTGTTAATAAGGATCAGAGACAGGCTCTGTTGCTGGGAGGAGGAGGAGAGGGGAAAGAAAGAAGATCATTATTTTTAATTTAAATAAATCAATATGTTAATAGGGGAAAGAATGTACTCGGCACAAGGATGGTGGAAAGGGGAAGGCAAATGAGTATGGTTATCCTCTTTTTTTTTTTTTTTCTTTTTTTTGGAGTGGAGAGAGGAGGGGCATGTAGTTTGTCATTAGGGTTTAAAAAAAGTTGTATTTAATATAAAAAGAGTGGGAATAGACAATTTAAAAAGTCCTGTCATAGCAAATAACTAATTATACCGGTCTCAGACTCAGAAGCATGCCTGGCTCTTTTCTTGCTTTAAAACAAATTAAAGAAAAAGGAATGCTTGATTCCCAGGAGGTCTTATCTAAGGCCTCTCATCTCTAATACACATCTAAAGGGACAGGGAAAATATCTTTTATCACTTAAATCTCCCTGAAATTTAAGACCAGCTGGAAATTTTTTTATGTGGATATGATTCATTAAATTCATATCATTCCAAAGAAACCTTCCTGCCGGTTTGTCTTTGCCACTACAGAAAAGCACAGTTTCCCGAATGTTGTCAACCCGGACAGCTCAATTTTTGGCTGAGGGTTAGTTTTCACTCGGAAACTGTGGAACTGGCCCCACATTTTTCTTTTCAGGGAACTCGTACGTGCAAATCATTCTCGAAGTCAACTTTTCCCCCTCTGCTGAGACAATAGGAAAATCTTGCGCCTCCGTACCACTTCCAGCCATTAGGCTTCTCACTCCTAAGGGGTGGAGGGGTTTTATTTTTGGGATACGTTTCAATATTTATGCATTGCACTTGGGGGTTTAGTGTCTTTGATCAAATATAGGTACAAGAGCTCTGAAGGCTCGGCTCAGAGAGCCAGCTCGGAGAGCAGCCACATCCAGCTTCCTCCGGGATCAAATGCAGTGAGTTTGTATTTCAGCAATCTTTATTGACGCTCCACGGTGGAGTGATGCATGAGCTGGTAAATAGATGGTCGTGGTGTATATACCCATAAAATGTGTAGCTGCTGAAACGCTCTGAGCAACACTCCGCAGGGTTTTAGCACGGAGGAAAACGTAAGTTTTACATAATGAGCTCCTTCCCGTATAGCGCCACAAAAGTTACTAGGGAGACGGCCCGTCTTGGGCGCAAAGTAAAACAAAGGGAAGTTCATGTGGCAAGATTGCTCCTTGCTGGCTCCGTCTTGCAGCCAACGCGGAGGGTGGGGAGGCGCTTCCAAGGGCGATAGTTTGAAAAGCAGAGCTGAGCCGGGGCACCCGGGCAGCGGGGAGCGAGAGGCTTCGGGAAGAGGTCAGGCAGAGGGCAGGGTGGCTCGAGTTCAGGGGCGGCTGTGGAAGAAAAGGACGCACGGCCCCGACAGATGCTGGGCGCGTTGTTCGGCGCGTTGTCGGAGGGCACGTGAGTGCCATGGTGATGGGTGCGCTCTGACATCCTGAATAAAGGAGCCCTGAGGTGGGGGGGGGGGCTCCGGCGGGGGGGAAAGGGGCGGTATCCCACCCTACTTGAGTACTTCAAGTCAGACCGCACCAAACATTTGTGAAATGAAAAATAACCGCAAGTGAATGCATAGACGCAAGCAATTCGGAACTCCCTGAATTTATCCCAGGGTGTAAGAGCGAACGGTTTTCACCCTGGGATTTTTCTTTTCCCTCCTCCACTAAGCACAGCTCTGCCTTTTGAAAACCTCTTTAGGACGTGGCTGAGAGTAGAAAACTGCTCCTGGACTACTTGTTTAGAATGCTTCTTTCTCCCAGCAGGTACTTGGGCATGTCCAACTTTGGTGTTTCCCTGGATGAACGTATCATTTTTCCTGGTTCTTCTTTTGCCCTGGAGAAGCTCACAACTTCCCTCTATTTCAGTTGTACTTATTACTGTGAGATTTACAGTCATATTTTTAAGATTCAGAAAATTCAAGTCACAAAAATAGTCCTCGTTAGTAAAGGTTGTATTACTTGGTTTAGATATAGATGCAGTCCTTATATTCAAATTAGGGCTTTCACCACACTTCCAAAATACTCACAGACCTCCACTACCTTGAACACAGTGAATGTGATTAAAAGTATCATCTCTTCCCGCCAGATTCCTGTGGGAGTATCAGATCTAAACTAGATTATTCAACTAAAACCCTGCTTTTCAATACAAACCAATTTAGCAGTCCGAACCCTCTGGTTAAAATTTGAAGTTATCATGAGCGTTCAGAGGCCAGGCTTGTACAGGAATCACCAGCGAGAGCTCATGCCACGGATTTACTTTGGTTTTGCATCTCCTAAATGGGATACAGCTCTCTGTCGATCTTCAAATGCAGCCAGTAATGTAAGGTAGCAATCTTCACTAAATATCCATACACTATTAGTTTTTGAAAACAAGAACAAAACGAGAAAATTCTTCCAGTAGAATAGTTCTCAAATTAAAAGCCATATTTTCTTATTCAATACTGATTTTTGCTTTAGGACCTTATGCTGTCATTACAAGAATAGTTTTACCAGTGGGCAATATTTTGCTGCTGCCTTTAGACCAGCACTTGGAACAAATAACAGGCAGTCCAGACAATAGCCAGTTTATCTGCAGAGAGGAAATTTGCATTTCTCTTTATATGCTTTATGTTAAACATACACAGTATCATACAACTATTATCCCTATATAAACAGACCGTAATTCCACAGTCTTCAGAGCAGTGACCTTTTGTTTTGATACTGCACCTGCAAAAAAAGCTTTTAAGCTGTTTAAAATATTTTGAGCCTCGTATTCATACCTTTTGACTACTATTATATAATTATCAAATGGTTATATGTATATATACAAAGTACAATTAATGTGTATAATTATACTAATCATACATACATTAAAATAATGTTACTAAATAATGAATTGCATATTATCGTATATTATGCTTTATACATTACATTATACTTAAATTATGTGTCATGCATGTACCTCTTATGGGGCTTTTTTACATATATCTGTAAAGCCAGTATTTCACGTGTCCACGCATGATCAGACTAGTATATATATATGCACCTGTGTGCATTGTGCACACATATGTCAGCAGCATGTTATTAGTTCATAAGTATATTTGGGAGTGCTGGTTTTTAAGCATACGGTTTAAAGGAATTTCCTTAAGATAGATTCAGTAATTAAATGAATACATACATAAAGCTTATATAAATGCTACATAAATAAAATAGATTATGAAAGTCTACATTGATATCAGGTGCTTTCTACTAAGAAAAGTACTATGAAAAAAGTATTAGGAGCTCAACCTAATTATTGGTGCTGAAAGTCATTTCATTTCAAACATCCTATTAACTAAAATCCATACATAGAAATTATTGGCTGCTTGCACCAATCCCCATTATAAAAACTGGTGAAATCCCTTTGCAAAAAAAGGGAAGACTACAGCTTAAACCTTAAGTACTTCGATAAAAATATAAGATCAGTTTCATCCCAAAGTACAAATCCCAATCTCCATCTAAAACTGCCTGACCCTAAAATATATTCAGAGCTGGTTCTAATCACAGGAGATGTATTCTGAATAGGACAGCCCTCTATCATCTGCTAAGTCTCTTTAAGTCATCGTTTTCACTGTATCTGAAAAATTAATTCCTTTTCAGAAATATTCTCATCTTCCACTAAAAGAAAAAAAAAAGCTTTTTGATGTAGAGTGACAGGATTATGAAGTGACCCTTCAGGTCAGAAGGAGACTTTTCCTTTTCTCATCAAGGAAATCAATTTCTAAGTCCAAGTCTCTTAAAATAATATATTCTTGTGGCACGCATACAGCTTTTTTTGATCTGCTATGAAAAGAATAAGAGGTAAAGAGGATCAGGGGTGGCGATGGAATATTATAATCTGCCACACTCACACATCAGCCTTTCACTAAGTAATTCCAGATAAATTGAGGATTTACATATTTAAGATTAAATGGGGAAAGAGTAGCGATGCATAAATAGAAGAATACAAAGATACAATTTAGGGAAGTTAACTCTTAAAAAAATGTTACCTGATGTTTGATACGTTTCTACTATCCCACCCCATATTTTTTAGAGCATATAATGTTTATAAGGAAAGAATCAGTATAATGTCTTTTAGATCAACTAAGCACAAACACAGATGCCTTAGGGTTTCTCTCCTCCACCCCTCCCACCTTCACTACTGAAAAAATACCAATTACCATGACAAGAAACAGTTAAATGCCTCCAAAGACACATACACACAGCAGATGGAAAACAGGAGGAAACCAGCTGGAAGTGTGTTTCCCTTAGAACTGTTTTTAACAGCCTGTGCACAAATAATGTCTCACTAATACGCAGATAAAAATAAAACATAAATATTTAAAAGGTGACTGGTCAAAGCAACAAGATGGCATTTGCTATGGGAACTTTCCCTTTTCTATTCCCTTCCATGTCCATACTCCAGGTAATTGTTCAGAGACATCCTGAACCGGGTCTCTGATTCACGGAAGGTAACTTTAACACAGAAACTCCAGTAACAGCTGTAACCTTTCTGTGCTGCTATTTGCAAGGCGCATGGTCTTGCCTTATCTTTTATTACTCACCTGTTCAGCCTTTGCTTTTATGTCAAGCTTCCTGTGTGGAAGGCTTCCCAACACTCCCCAGCTGAGCTCCAGAAGCAGTTGTTCACACCAGCACAAGACAAGGGGGTCAGCCCTTTGCAAAATTCCTTCTGCTCTTGGGTGCTTAAGCAGAAGCTCTTTAAAGGAACTCCTTTCTCAGAAAATCTGTCAGGATGTTTTTGTGATGCCCAACAGAT
Organism: Grallaria varia; assembly: GCA_013396735.1. NCBI lineage: Eukaryota > Metazoa > Chordata > Aves > Passeriformes > Formicariidae > Grallaria > Grallaria varia. The sequence continues at coordinate 391,214 of VWZG01007514.1, forward strand.
CTCTGTGATCCATGTTTACCACCAAACATTTTGGCCTGACCCTCCAGAGCCCACACAGCATCCATGCCCCCTTGTACTCCTGTGGCTTTGCCATTAGGGAAAACAAAATCAGTGGAGATAAAGAGAGATGGAAATGTTTCATGCCCCTTTATACCTGAAGCAATGCAAGTGAGGGCAGGAGCAAGCCAGGCACTGCTTGTTAGAAATAAGAGGGACTTCCAGAACTATAACTGGACAAAGGCAGCTGCAGGGGACAAACGAGAGGAAGCCCACAGTTCTTCCCTACCATTCCCCAAGCCAGAAGCATTTGTATCCTACTTGTCCTGTCCTTGACCTTACCAGTTTTATCATCAGGTAGAACAATTTTAAGTAGAGTAGATGGGTTGTCTGCTATTTATTTAGATCCTTTCCTTTACAGTTCCCTCTCCTCTGAGTCTCATTAGGCAGCCCTCTCGCACTCACCAGGAATTCAGCAAAGCAGATCCTTAGCTGATGTTAATTGGTCTAGGTCCTTTTACATCAAAGAAACTGCTCAAATGTGCAGTGCCCAGAAATTTGACCCAGTTTCACTTCTCTGCATAATGTGGTCTTGATGAGAACGTTCTATACTCCTCCTGCTTTGAGTCTGAAGTATTAAGTCACTTCACACATTTTTGAGTATCCAAGAAATCTGGATTTTTTTGGACCAAATAAATCCTGAACATGATGACTTACTATAGAGAAAGAAGTTGGAAGCTCTGGAACATAATGCAGAAGAGTAACAGGGTATCATACTGGTCCACCCAAATACAGTAGGAACTAGAAAACCCTGTCACAAGACATGCAGATGGCAGCAGAAGACAGGCAAACACACCAACACATCTGCAGGAATCCCGGCCTGAATTACCTGAGATGATCAAACATGCTCTCTAGACAACTGGTTAAACAAAGTAGTCAAGAGAGGTTTTGCCCAAGTAAGACTTTATAGACTTGGACCAATAAGAGATGTATGCATGTAGTCTGACGATTCAAGGTAAAACGCAGTAAAACAAGGTAAAAAACATTTTACTGAAATTTTTTTTGTCAATAAATTTTTACTGAATTTATCACATGCCTTCAGAACCAAGAGATGTGAATGAGTCCTGGCCAACACCGCTCTTTGTTGAGGAACAGCCCTAGCTTGTGTCCAGGGGGTGGATGTACCATAGCCAATAGCACCAAAGGCAGTGGGAGGTAAAGGAGAAGGACAAGTAATTGCTTATCTGTGAGGCAAGGATGGGGAAAGAAGGGTCTTCCTCAGGTGGCATCACAAGGTTCAGTAATTAAGGGTGACTACTTATCAGAGGATTTTCCTGTTAAAATTCTGGCAGCACATCATTTGGTGTTACCAGAATATTAAACATTATTTTAAAGTTGTTTTTTAGTGGTCAACTTCTGTGTTAAAAATCTACAGAAAAAGAAAGGTCTGTTTCCTCTGATGTTTCTTTCCCATCACGAAGGACCCATACTTTTGTCTGTTTTTATTTTTGTAATGCCATATTTATACCTAGCACCTTCAAACACATATTATTTTAGAGATCTGATACCATCTAGTGTTATTGCTGGCTTTTCACATCTTACACTTATCAAGTAACCACAGTCAGCAACATGTCAGAGTTCATCACTACATCAGGTCAGTAGCAAAATAAAACCCATTTCCCACTCAATATCTATATTTACACACCCCACAGGTGGGTGAAATTTACAGTTCATCTAGGAAATTTACTCTCCTTTAGTCTCTGAAAATTAGTTTGCTGTATGTATATCTATCATTATCATCTAGTGCTTCATCACTGATTTATTCCAGCCTCTGTAGCAAATAAGCTGGGATTGCTAAAAACAAATACACGTATTTCTAAACAGCCTGTGGGTCTTGGGTGCTCTAAGGTCAAGAGTACGTTTACTTCAAACCAGCCAATGTTTTACTCTGTTTTTCTGGGAATTAGATGAGATCTTAATATGCAAATACTAGTGACTGGTGCAAAGTATTTCTAAATATTCATCATTACTAAAAGCTGGTGCTGTCCAGGAGGAAGATGCTTTTATGATTTCATACTGTAGGAGGACAAGACCACCAAGAACAGCCAATCTCTCCTGGATAATGGAGTGGGTCCATCTGGCTGGGAACTTTAAAACACAAACTTGCTGAACTGAAAATATACAGAAATACAGCATATTCATTAAGGTAAAAAAATAAATAAAAGAACGGTGTGGTTAGTATGATAGGAGATGGTGGATTAGTATCCATGGAGACTCCTTTCTATTTTTTATTCACCCAATCTGTACAGGACAACTGGTGATTTCTCTACAACATCCCACAATTGCCTTCATTTGGACAGAGAGCAAACACCTCTCTAGCTAAAAGGGTAATTGGACTCTGTGTGCCTTAGCTCAAGACCTCTTCCTGTGTAATTGGGATGGATGTCGGTGACGATAGTAATTTCTGCATCAGGGTTGCTTTGGAAGCAGGCTGGTGGCCACCAATACTTTTAAGTCATTCATCTAAACATAGTTATGGCTACCCCTTGCAAACCCCTTTGCTACCTCTAAAGGAAATTATTCTTTAATGATCAAGTGGAATTCATTTGAAACAGAGGAAAGCAGTTTATTATTTTGTAGCTTTGTGGAACATAAAATTAGGATATTTTTCAACATTGTGTTCCACTTTCTCACTTATGACTGTTGGCAGGGAGTACTAAATTCCTTTACACACCAAAGATGTAGTTTTATGTGATGTTTACACATGCTGAACGCCTGAGGCTAGGACACAGATACCTGTCTTTAAGGAGCACTCTTCCAGGCAGCCTTTTTTGGTTATACACACCATTCGAATGAGATCAGCTTAGAGAAAAATGCCCTTTTGAGTCCTTAGAAAGAACTAGGAAAAGGGCGAGAAAGCCCATCTAGAAAGGACTGTCTTGAAAAAAATGAGGTGTTGATATAAGAACACTGTTAAATGGCGATATTGGAGAAACAATTTGGCAGGTAGGAAGAGTTCCCTCAAGCCTCTGTTTCTTTCAAAATGCGTGGCTAATTTATAGAAGAATCACTAGAAGTTAGCACATTTCAAATGTGACTGTCCCCACTCAGAAAAATAACCTGTGTTGAACAGTGAGTTAGATTAAGCACGTCAGCTCCACAGCAGTTCCCTAAGGCAGACCTGGTCATACCCTCCAGAGAATCGCTGCACAGTCAATCAGCAGCTTAACCAAAACCAAGGGAGTTGTCAGCACACACTACAAGTGACTCAGAAGTGGCCACACCACTCGTGAAAGAGGCATGATACTAAAATAATAGGCTACTAGTTTTAGGGATCTCAACTCCCAAAAGCTCCAAAGAGGCTGGATCCAGCAGGTAGGTGGTCCCAGGGCAGGGGGAAAGATGTTTTTGGATATATCTGTATCTATCGTAAAGCCTGCAGCCCATCTTGGACACCCCATCCAGAGGCACACAAATATGCAGCAGTACTAGTTGCTTCAGTGATCTTCAAGGGTTTTCCTTGAGCCGATTGTACTGCAATAACACAGAGGTTACAAAGACAAGGAAACGTCAATAACAGAGAGGGACAGTGCCAGCCTCAGGGGCAAATGCTAATGAGAGTTATCAATACGTGTCCCTATGCCTATTATATAGGAACTGAATAGCACTAGTAGGTATGATGTGACCCCAAATGTAGTCTTCCCTTCCTCAGCTTCATTTCCCCTGTACTATTCCAGTTACACCATTTTAATCTCTATGTTGTGCGTCTCTCTGTGACTGTTCTCATCCTCTCTCTGGAGAATGAATCAACGAGACAATGCTGCACGTGCACCAGCTCTATTGGAAAGTTCCATGAGGTACCCTATGAAAAGAACGTTTTTCTTTGCCGTGGTATTATTTTTGAAGGGCTAAGAACTGAGCTGGATATCTTTCTTCATTTCTCATGAAGAAAATGTTGACATCTCTTTATTTTGAAACACTGACTTATCAAACTGAAAAGGAAAAAGCAGCTGTTTCTCACTCTTTGAAACAAATCTGACTAAAGTCTTTAGTACTTTCTGTTCTACTTAAATACTTCATTTTCATTTATATGACAAGAGGACTTAGAGCAATACCTCTCCTTTGACCTAACATTAGATAGTTTTTTTAAATGTCATCTGTTCTGACTTAAGTTTTGAGAAATTCCAAGCCACAAAGTCTTCTCATGTAAACACAGGACTTCAACATTACTGGCAAATACAGCAACAAATGTATGTGTAATATTTCTTTGACTGAACAATCTATCTCAGTTGATATCTGAAAGTCAAAAATATACGTACATTTTCTTCACTCCTGTAGCACGTGTGGGCTTTTCAGTCTCAACCAATTTCTGTGTTTAAATTAAAAATATAATACACCTGCATAGTGAAATGCTTTCCTTGCAGAAAGTTCATTGATGGATAATAATAATTAATTTGCTTTTACATATTTTGAGAAAGAATGTAAATGCCCACTCAGTTTGACACTGATACAACCTAGATGCCTTTTATTTTTAACATAGCACGCTCTTAGAGTATCCTTATTTTTACTTCTGTTACTATATTAGCAGCTGAAATGTGATTATACCTTTGAGATCCATCATGTCACCCACAGTTATCTGAAATGCTGTTCTCAACTCATTATACACAGAAATAAAGACACAAATCCAGTCCTACAGTCTGATTTTATATGACAGCTCTCAGTCATGTGGGAGATGTGTACCACCAAATTGCATCTATTATAAATCTATATTAAAAGCCTGTCCTATATGAGCACGTGGATTAGAAAATTTGTTTCCTGACAACCACTACAAATGCACAGTCCAATCCATATTCCTTGCCCTAATACAGATCTAATAAAAATGTTCACAAAATTCTTAAGGGTTTGCTGCCTTTCAATTTCTCCGCCTCAGGTGCTTCCTTCCCAAGGGACTGGTTGTTTTAAAAACAAATCTAACTATGAGTCTTGTTTTTCCTAGAAAATCTCCAGATAAGCACAAGTTGAAATGGCTTTTTGTTTCATCAAAGCTATTTCTTTGTATCTTTGACATTGGTGTTGTTCTTTTAAATTAAGGGGTGAATCTGTAAATCTCTGAAACTGCAAAGGACTGAATTGCAGCTCTGTCTGGGAAAGGCCATGGTCTGAGGCAAACCTTGTAGCTCTGGAACTGAACATGGGGGCTCCCATGTCCCACCGTAGGTAAAGGAAGGCCTTTCTCAACACACTGTGTGAATGGCTCGTTTCTCTGTGCACAGCTATGGCCACTCCAGCTCTGGGACAGTCCTGCAGTATTAAGTCATGTGTTGCACAGGCAGAGTCAAGGCAGGAAAAGGGAAAATGTTGCATTTTCCATCGCTTCCCACCGCTTCCAAATTTAGAAGTGAGGGTGGGTGTATGGAAAAAAGGCATTACCTTCCGCAACACACCTTGACTCTCTTCTATCATTAGACCATCGTGGTTCCAGCAATTTGGCTGTTACAGGCTTAAGAGCAACAAGAGTTTAATTACCTCGGTATTCAGCGAGGGAATCTTCTGGGTTCTTGCAGCGCATTCAGAAAGGCCCGCTTTAAATTAATTTGAGCAATCCACAGCATCCCCTGCAAGAGGCACACCGCCTTGTTGAATTGATGTAGACCCCTCACTAAGGTAAGAAACACATTTGCACATGCTGACAGAGCCCATGTGAAAGCCCAGAGCTGCTCAGGGCTTTCTTGACGTGTTTGCATAATTGTGGTTTTTCAGACCAAAAGCGGAAGGTAAACTTCATTCATGCCTGACCTGCTGGCCTTCACAGCTGGAACATGTTGGAATCACTTCTGGCACTGAAAAGGTTAATTGTCTCCTGCTGTGAGGTAGAAGTCTAGAAAAGGATACCACATTTGGTGGGAATTACAGTAAATGAGGTTTTCTTTATAGCACTGCTCAGTCTCAACATGTTGAAAGGGCATTAGTTCACAGTCACTTTCTCTGGAATTATCAAATCTGCTCAGGAAGCCTTCATTAGGATATTAAACAAGACTTAATAAGTGAAAGTGATTTGCATCGCTGATAATCGTGCGCATTAATCAAGCAAGCTTCTGTCTCTCCCTCTGCAATATGTTTCATGTTCCATTGTAAAGCCTCTTTAATTCTGTAGGGCTTCTTAAAAGGGAAATGTTACATTTAGAAAGCCATTTTTAAAATTATTTACTTAGCAAAGATCACTATAAATAATGTTCAACTCCCTCCTCAGCTTTGACCATCAATATAATTAATACTGAGGGGTTTGTATCAGGGATATGGACCAGATGTGTTCCCATTTATCAGATATAGATTGCACTTACTCTAATAAAAGTGTTTTCATTCTGAGTAACTTTTGAAACCAAATAACTGCACGTGACACTTTAATCTGAAGTCACAATTTTAGGCTAAGGCATTTATTTCTCATACGGTGGGGGACTACACAAGCTTTCACTACATCATTCCACATGCCAGAGTCACACTCACAGTTCTTAATGAAATTGGGCGGTAAATATTTCCTGCTGTTTGGTAATTCCAAGGTAACTTTGCACCATCTATTCTTAGGGGATGATGCCACTTGTATAGAACACAGCCAGATAGAATAGTGTAGTATAATGAATCCTCCCACTTCTTCAGCATCTTGCTTCTCAGGATCCTGCAAATATCTCTAAATAGGTTTAAGTTTCAGAACACCCTACAAGACAAGTCTTTTGAATACAGGCCGGCTCAGGGACAAGTATTTTTGCCTACATCAGCAAATCCTTAAGAAAACAGAATTAAATCCTTTAAAAGTGTTACTCTGCTGCTCTTGCCACTACTCTGCACTATGCCAGCGTTGGCTATCCCATGTAACCTGACCCTGCAAACACCATGAGGGCTCTGCACACTCATCAGTGCCACCTGGATACTGTACAGCCATCAGAATATATAAAAAACAAAACAAAACCAGTCTTGATGTTACTGTTCTTCACTGAATATCACCAAAGATAGCTTTAAGGAAAATCTTGGCACGTGATTCAGAAACCGTTGTGAAAAGCAGGGCAAAATGAAAGCCTAATTATTGTTTACAGTGCAACAGGAAGAGCTGTGTCTACATTCTGTAAATATAAAAAAGTGAACAACACTGTAGTCTAAGTAAGGAATAATATTGGTGTTGGGATGAAGAAGCACGGCATCTAAACAAGCTCACAGGTGGGGATGACCTCTCATCCACCAAAATGAATTAGGAGGTTTATACATTTTTTTTAGAGCCCGGATGAGAGCCTGAGCTCTCATCGTGTTAGGTACTTGTGATACAGCTATGCTTCTGTTTCTGAAGAAGAGGTAGAAATTACTGGTGGGAGTGCAAGGTCCACTTTTTCTACAGGTCTGATTACTTAACCCACTCCCTTGAAGAGGATGCCATTGTTTCTCATTACTTGCTGTATGGATTTTTGCAGTTGTCCTTACTGCAATTCATGCCATTTACATTCTTCCGAGAGCCAAAGGCATCATTTAAGAAACCATCACTAAAATTAAGACCACAAGAGTATTTATTGCTTCTAAGAAAATTTTATTTGCTGGAGTTCTTGTTTGCATTCACTGAGGCTGAGCATACAGCTTAAATGGAGCTAAAGAGATGATGTCTCTATAAAGTTGTGGAGACTCAATTCATTCTAATGGCCTGAAACATGAATTATGTGCCCTGCTTCACTAACTTCATGGTTCAGTAAGCTGCTAAAGCTCAGATGGAACAATTTATCTGAAGAGAGAAAGGTGTTATTCCCTGCTTACTTGTGGTTTCCTTTTATTTGTGTTTACATATGTGTTTCTCTGTGGTGTTTTCCAGATACCAGGTGTTAAACTTCACAGGTCTGACTGAACAGTTTTCTTTGTTTTCTAGAGTGTATTTGAGAAGATCAACATCCAGTAATTCTTTTCTGTTTTCAGTATCAAGTTTTACGGTTGGACCATTCCCATGGGTGAGAAACTGTGCCTCTAAGCTTCGAAATCAGTTATGCGGATTCACTCTGATGATAACCAAATAGGAAAAATATTTCAGTGTCCACTAATAAGAGCACAAATGCAACTGTACTTTTCCTTAACTCCTGCACAAAAGTTTTAAATTTCCAAAGAGGAGCGTAAAGTTTAAGCTCCCAAATCAATGCTTTGATGCTTCAATGGATTGAGCCATTTATTTTTCAAGTATGTTGGGAGTTGCACTGGAGGTCAGTGCAGCAGACTTGCCTGAACACGGTCCATTACCCTCTGCAGCAGCAGCAAACATGGAACAAAGGGACCCCTTCATTATCACACACAACGAAAACTCTGGCAGGGGCTGAAAGAAGGTAATGAGTAAATCTACAGTGAACAAATACAGTGCCATACAAAGACACCCAAACTTGCTCTAATTGACAAAATGCAGTTTCTCTCCATGGCATTGCACTGTGCCATGCAAACATAGCCTAAACCTGTGTTTATGGTGTTACGTTCCTGGGAGTTTTGGGTAAAGATGGCTTTAGGGCCAAGACCCCTTCCACGTAGCTCTGACAACTGGAAGATCAGGGATAACGCCAATGGTATCCCTCTATTCTGAATTATTGCTGCCAACTGTAGCAGTGTTAAAGCCCCTACTCCTGGGATCATATGATTTGCTGAGAATCTCTGCTCTCATTTAATAATAAAAAGGTAATTTCCATCAATGATGCAGAGGAAAGCTTGGAAGCATGACCAGAATATGTCCTAAAACCTTCCCTCTCTTGCCAAAAAATTCCTCAGAGGTAATAAAAGGAGTCTAAAAGGTATTATTTTTAATCTTCCAATATTTAAGCCAATGACATGATTCTCTGTGCTGCAGCATCTTATGATTTTTGAGCACTTAGAAGTATTAATAATGCAGCCTAAAACAGATATTTGTGAAAATACAGCACTAAATAGCATAGTGGAGAGGCACATGAGGCCTTCAAAATAGCATAGCAGGTCTGAGAAGGGAGGGAGGGCAAATGGCCACACAGACTGCGTCAATGTGACCAAAAAAAAACAGGCCCTGGGTGATCCTCTGTTTGGAGGCCAAGTGGAAAGAAATGGCTTGTGCCCATATACATCAATTTGCTTTCCCCTCAAAACAGGGTGGCCCCGCTCAAATTGCCTCCTGGGAACAGTCCCCGGCTAATACCAGGGAACTACAGCAGTGTCTGGGAGAGTGCTGGTGGCTGTCAGCTAAAACCACGCCACGAAGCTTGTTGGCAGTCGGACAATCCAGACAGTCACGTCCGAGTGGTCACGCCTGTGCCCAGCCCCGTGTTGTTTAGCACTGTAAGCTCCTGGTATATAAGAAGGGAGAGCTCGGGAAGATGGGGAATGGGCTACAAGCAGAAGATCTGACACGGTGGGAGGAGTGAGGCAGGTTGTGGGATGGAAAGGGGTTAAAGAAACACAAAGTGAGTGAGTGACTGCCAGGTGGGAAAAGGAAAGTATGCAGAGCCAGAAGGTAGCAAAATATGCAGCTCTCTTAACACTAGAATAGAATGACTTCCTGAACAGCAAATATTTCTATAAAATATTACCGGATAGCTGAATTTCCCACTACTTCTCTATCTTAGTACCTGTGAAAGTTTCTTGAGAAATAATAAGCTTTACTAAGCCAGACTGTCATATGACTTGAAAAGAATTCTGTATAAAGTTTTAATTTAATCTTTATGTGCCACATTGAAAAATCAGAGAAGATGATATCAACCAACGGCTTTCAGGAAAAAAAAAAAAGCACAACAAAACACACACACACAAACACACAAGAACTCCTCTATAGTGAGATTCTTAATTTAGGCATAATTGGAGCAAACACTGTTATTAATGCCATGTATAGATAATTTCTCAGATTGCTAAAATTTGTGAATAATATTGATGTCAAATACAGTTCCATATGACTTTGAAATAGAGGAGGACGTACAAATACAGGGCCCGACTCTATCTTCATTGCCTCTGACTTCAGTTTTCACTCCCTGAAAAAAAGATTACACATTAGAGACTAATACTTATTCCAATTGGGAAGAAAAAAATTTGGGTGTGAAATTCATGGGCAGGTTCATCTCATGACCTGAGACCAAGTCTAGGAAAATTTTTTTATAACCATAGGGTGCAAATACAGAGGGATAGAGTCACAAACATTTTTATTTAGTGGAAAAAGTGAAGCAGAAAGCTCTGGCCTTTGAGACAGGGGAGAAAGTAAGACATTTGATTGCATTAACATAATCAAAGCACATAGACTCTGCCAGAAGCCTTGGACATCACCTGTTTTAAACTGTGAAGACCAAAAGGTTGGATGTGAACTGCAATGATTGCTTTTAGAAATTATAACAAACATTAAGCAGTCCTTCTTGTAGAACATCAGTCTGATTTTGGTGATCATGATGTGGAAATAATAAGAGGAAATCTTTTCAAGGTTTTGTGCAAGCATCACTGTGGATTCTCCTAGCCACCAGCTTTCTCAATGTTACAAATGCATTGATTGCTAAGCCCTGTTTGGTGGCCCAGTTACTCCTCTCAGAAACACCACTCCTCTCCCCAGAGGCACCTTCTGAAACCTCCAGTAGACAATAGCTCACTGGTAATTTCTATAATGATGTGCCAGTGGTACTAAGATACTTGCTTTCTTGCTGGAAGCACTTAGATAACCTGTCAGTGTCTGTTATGTTACTGTGTCATGTTATATTTTATGTGACACTGCCTACAGGGCTGCATATATGGAGTTTCACGAGCCCCTTTCCAGTGGTCATGGGGGATATTTGGAGCAAAATTATTTTTTACAGCTTCTCTAGTAATACTACACATTTTTGGATTTAAAATAATAAAACTGACCTCAAACTGAGACTTTGCTGTTGGCCTGATGGAACACATCTCACACCATGAGAAAAAATCCCCAAGAAATGTGCCTTCTGTCCTTCACAGTCAACTATCACAAGGATCCAGCAACCACATAAAACTGGATTCTGCCAGAGTGATCAACTCATTTGTACTCATACTTCCTGCCATTTGCCTTGTGATCTGCTTAGCAATGTCCTCTTGGTGAACCTGACATTATACCCTAAATCTACAGGCCCTTTTTTTTTTTTGCAGCAGTGTTACCATTCTCACATGCTACAAACTCAACATTGGTGGTAGAAAGTACTCAGGTAAGAGGAAAACACAGATTAACCAATCAATATAAATTAATACACAATGAAAGTACCTTAATTATTAGCAATGAGGCTTCATCATAAAGGCAGTAAATTGAAGGAGAATAATTGTAATAAATTCTTTGAAGTATGTATTATAGTACCCTAGGACAATAGCAACTGCATCTTTCTTCCTGTTGGAGATGAACTATGTCCAGAGAGGAAGAGAGAGGATGAGAAAGGAAGGAAGGAAGAACAACTGATGTGGTTGGTTTTCTGTTTTGATTTATCTGTGTGATGTCTTGTTCAAGGAAAACTGAAATGCCAGTAAAGACTAAGCAGGAATTACCAAAACTGTGGGAGGCCAAAATTTGAACTTGTTTCACACCTAAAAAGAAATAAAAATCTCAAGACCTTTTCTAGATTGGTATTATTTTACCCACATGTCTAAGGAATATGATCACCACTATATCTTTAAAGAGGTGAGGATAACCTAGAGTACATTCAGGCTGCAAAATGCCTGTGAGAGTGACAGGGTCAAGGATGGAACCAAGGGTCTGTAAATCCCAAATCCTTACTCTGACAAATAGTTAACACTTGCCCTCAAATGTGAAGCAGGATGATTTTTCTGGGTTATGTTACCCTTTGGGGCTACATAACCTCTTATTGGCCAAGAAATTAGTTGTTCAAGATCCAAGGGAATTAAGCACACTGCAGTGAAAAGTGAAGATCCCATATTAATTTGTCTGTGATAGCCTCCACTTCTGAAGAAAAATGCTCATTTCAAATATGATTTTATTACAAAAGAAATAGCACTCTTTTCTTAAATGAAGGTAAAAAAATTATTTTTACCACATCCTTCCTCATCCCCTTTTTCTATGGATCAGAACGACAGGAACCAGATGCTAAGCCAGAGAGGACATTGTTCCACCTGCAACATCTGGTTCTTTGGCAAGGCTTACGGGAAGCTTCAAAGTTGCATCTCTGCCTCTCACATGGTAAGGCTGCTGGTTGATTGCTTTATCTTTCTGGATGTAATTTTCCTTTGATTCACCTATAATTCTGGGCAACTGTTGCATTTGTATCCATTTTGAATAAGGTTCTGTAGAAATGCCACATTTGATCTCTAGGCAGATCCTTTTATTTCCTTTTACATGTTCTTTAATTTATGCACTAGCTTTACTGCTGCTCGGCTACATTGTGACTGATACTTGCACACATGCTGCAGCCTTTTTTCCCCACGTCAATTTAAATATCCAGGCTCTCAGCAATGCGAAAACAAGCAGAAATTTAAATACTTTTCTTAGTATTTCTTCTTGCTGCGGTGAGGCATCTTTAGAGAAGAAGCATCCTCCTGTTACTTAAAAACATTTGTGGATCATTCCTGTCCTTAATTCCTCAGTCCTCTTCTACCAGATTTTTTCCATTTCTGTTTCTTGGGAGCATTAAATCAAGCAAGTTAAACATTAAAGTAACTTTCAGATGAACCAGAAAAATAAGATGACTATAAGTTAAGACTGAGCACCATTCTCCTCAGAACCAGCTGGTCCACTGAGGTAACAACTAATTTCAGCTGTTTCCAAGCACTTTGATGTCTAAGTATCAAAAAGCCCTTGTCCCTACAAAATAGTGAGATAATGGAGATAGCAGAACACCATACAAATCATGTACAAGCATGACAGTGTTCTGGCTGGACTCTCTAGAGGGTGCTGTGAAACACTCTATTAATTAGTATAGGAAAGGAATAATAATTCATTAGCATTCATTCATTCAGGATTTAAATCCTGATTAGAAATGTATCCTGCCCTAAAGCTATTGGTATCTTTTTTTCTTTTTTGTTGGACTCTGTAAAAAGAAACTTTGTTGCCGCCTTTGTTCCACTATTCCTTTTCTCCGCCTATATTATTTTTTCAGACTGAAATCTATTTTCCTAATTGCTGTATCCCTGCTCTGAGGCAGGTAACATGCAGTCTGTCTTAAAGCTGAATAAGGTGCAGCCTACTTTTCCCATAAAAAGACACTTTTTTTCAGGTTCTCTACTTGAGGCCAACCAAACCTCAGCATCTACTTCAAAACAACACAACCCATGACAGCAGGTCAAGCCATTCGTCCACAGAAAGCAATAATTATGTTCCATGATGTGGCCCAGAATTACCTGCTTCATCTATTCACTTAAAACAGACTGGGTCAGGCTGTGTCTCATGGTGGATGGACACTGACCTACTTCTTACCAACTAAATCTCAAGGGAAAAGGAACTGCAGCTTTGCCTATGCCTACGTACCAAGTCAGAGATAAATGCTTTGCAACCTACAGACATAAAGTCATCACAAGTAAAATCAGTGGAAATGAAATGGATGTGGATTGCACCTGTGTAACTGGCAAAAAAAAAACCAAAAAAAACAAAAAAAAAACCAAAAAAAAACCCCAAAGTAAATGGGTGCAGACTCACCTTCACAAAAGTCAGCAGGAGTAAAAGAAACCTATTTTTATCTAAATTTAAATTTATTTAAAAATATGGGCTGAAAAGTACCAAAAATGTGTTTTGCCTTTCTGAGTTTTAAGGGTAATTCCACTCTCAGTTGGAAAAGTTTGGATTTTCTCCAGCCTTCAGAAATATGTTGACATGAAAATTTGTAGCAACATGGGAAGTTGCCAGTGGGGTTACGTCCCACTTCTTCTAGCTACTGTACCAATGCAAGGTAATAGCTCATGCAAAAGACTAGAAATAAAAATAAAAGAGATATACAGAAAGTGGCATTAGAAAGAAAAGCATAGAGGCAAAGTGACTTACTAATGTTACATACCAGAAGAATGGAATACCTATGCCTTCTCCAAGTATCCACTAGAAGAGATAACAGACACAGACATCCCTCAGTGTTTCCACTCAGATACCCAATATTCATTACCCGGGATTGGATGCCTTCACTTAGTCTTTCTGGGAATAAAAAAAAACAACAAACAAACAAACAAACAAACAAACAAAAAAACAACAACAAAAAAAAACCAATAAAAAAACAAAACCAAAACCAAAAAAACAGTCCTCGGTCTGTACTTCACAGTGTTGCAGCAATAGTTTTCAATTTTAAACAGCTACAAGTGAGTTTCAGCTCATTGATTACTTTTGTTTTACCCTTTTACACAAAACCTGAGGGGTTTTGCCTTCCTCCTGCATTCTGTGCAGACCACTTTTTGCCATCCAGCAGTACGGCACCTATAGTTGATAATCTCTGGGACAACCGCAGGCAAATTGTGGAAATTTGTGGAAAAATGATTTTTTTGGTATTGCTTTCTTTACTCAAAAAGAAAATAAGAACCAAATATAATCTGAGAGTGAGCTTCCATGGAAGTCTTCTCATCCTCTTCCCTTTTAACAGTGGAGATGCCAACCAGAGGTGTAATACCTCTGGCCTTCTCAGACTGACAGTAAAGAAGAATTAACTCCACTTACCATGCAACAGTTTACAGGCATGGGTGTGTTCAGTTATTGAACCATCACGGAAAAGTTAAAGTCATGTTGATTGCAAGCATGACCATGGAGAAGAACAACTGTGTGCAGGAGATCCCCTTTGCTGCTGTGACCATTATATGCAATATTGATTAACTCTGTCAGTAATATCACCTACCACACAGTGCTCTCCAATATCTTGAGGAAAGGTCACAAAGAACAACCTAGGAACCGGGCATCTAACTGGCCCCAATAATATTAGACGGGGTAGAAGACATGGCCAGCAGAGAGAGAGATGTAAATCAGGCAGTAAATGGGTGCAGACTTCCTCTGAGTCAAAAGTCCGACATGCCGGTGAAGCCTTTCTTTCTGAGACCTTCCCTAATGCTGGCAGATTATGTAGAAATACAGGTTTTTGGTCAGACCAACACTGCCTGGACAGCTTTACAGATATGCCTTTCCTCTTCTGCATTTTTAAGCTGTGTAGCTACCAAGATAATCCTACAATGTTAAGCTTTATCTTCTGAATAAAACATCTCGTCTTTTTTCCAAAAAGACTTAGTGTTTTTTCTCCATATGTAAGATTTTATGAATTGTCCACCCTCATTTGCAGTAACGTTGTAGTTCCTTAATGGTAGGAAACCAAGGGCCTGATTCTCAAGTGTCGAGGACCATGAAAAAATTAATACCCTATGAAGTGAACAAGATCTGTGTGTACGTACTCAGCACCTTTCAAAATCAGGCTCTCTTGTGTTTAGCTATCAAAATGATTGGCACCAGCCATATCCCTACACAGTGTGATCTTTATGAAAGTACTTCTCCTTCAAAATCTTGTCACTAATTCCAAATCACAGTCCTTCAAGACCTTGTCAAAAATATATTAAATTTCTACATAATCCAGTCCAGCTTCTCTGCAGAAGAACAGTTTAATTTACCTGTTCAACCTGGTTAGGCTATTCATATTCTCCACTCAATTAGGCCAGCTCTATTTTTGATCACATCAGCACCAGGAAAAGCATTATTTCCCAGATATGGTCTCAGGACATTCACTTTTTAATGTCTTCACTCAAACTGCTGTTTTGATTCCTTCCTTTCTGTTCCCCAATCCTCACATTTCATATAATTTTCAAAGGATTTCTTTCTGTGGTGCCCTGTGAGACTTTCCTCCACCATCTTATGAAGTGCCCCCAAAGTGAATGGTAATTTGACTTCTCTTCGGTCATTATCCTTTATGTGTACCTTTGCAAAATCAACAACATCCTCTTTATGAAGGCAGTGAAACTGTTCTTTCATAAACCAATATTAGTATTTCTTCTGTGTCTGTGGTCTCTCCCAGGACAAATGGGATGACAGAAGGTGTCTCAACAATGTTTTGGGAATTATCCCTGGTTTTGTTGACTGTGCTTACAGTAGGCAGGCTTGAATGTGCACACCCACCAACAAACATATATATGTTTTTATAACAAATTCAGTCCAACTTGTGGATGGAAATCAAAAGGACTACACTGCCCTGTGACACATGTACCAAACACCCAGGAGAAAAACTTGGCATTAACCTTCAATAAATGAATGGATTATATTGCAAATAATAAAATGGCTAAATATAGGCAAAATCTATTAATTAAACATTGCCTAACTTTGCATGATGCTAATTTATTTGGCATATCTTGATGATTGCACTGTGGCTGTGTCCTTCTAAATGCTTTTTAATTGTCCAGTGGTTGCCCTTTACAATCCAGCTGCTGGCTACAGTAAAATATACAGTAATCCATGTTAATGCTACATACAAACTTCACACGTACATTGTATACCAGACGTGGGTTATGCTTTGCATGGTACAAGTAGACAGACAGCAAAACGCACAGAAGGCTTCATCAATTTCAACAAAAATAAAGCAAAGTTAAGTCTATTGAACTGATTAGAAGTATTTTCAGTAGAGTCACTGCTTGCGTGTAATCACTGCAAACGAAAGTTTTATGTGCCTTTTATAACAACAAACTATTAACATTCCCCATACAGAGAAATGTCACGTTATTCTTAGCAGTATTTGGTCTTCTGTAAAAACTAGAGGCGTCCACCAAGACAAAAGGACCCTTTATTGGGTGCTGTACAAGCACAGAAGAGGAATGAACCACTGCTCCAGTCTAACAACGTCTAAACAGAAGAGATGGCAACAGGTAGAAAGCAAACACACAGAGAGAGGACTTGCCCACAGCCCCAGTGGCATGGAATTTCCTGCAAGCTTCTGCTTGAAAGCAGGGTGAGCCTAAACCTAGACAGGAGATGGGAGAGCCACTGGTGGGAAGCAGCCTTAGAAATAATTAGCCATGAGAGAGGCAGCTTGAAAAGAGAGAATTGGAAGAGGAGGAATAAAGAGCTGAAACACCCCATTGAAGATTCAGGAGGATGTGCAGAACCTGCCCTTGGCTGGTGTGCCATGAAAGGGCACCCATGCCATGGCAGAGACACCCCTGTGTGTAAGCACGGGGTGCACATTCACCTGAACGATGCTTTGCATTATGAGCACCTTGGCATGCGAACGGCACAGTCATTTATAGCACGGCCAATGCTATGTGGCATATGACTTTGTCCTTACATATTCTTTTCAAATACAGGTGCACTGTAAGTGCCTTGCTTCTTTTAGTCAGAAAGGCTGTTTGATCCCTAAACAGGCTTTTTACTCTTTTGGTCCTCTTAGAAGCCCATCTGTGCCTTAGAACTAATTCTTGAGTAAGACTTTCAAATGCTCCGAGGGTGCTTGTCCCCCTCTCCACTCCCAGAGTTTTACCGTATCTGTTCTCCTCCAAGCCAGAAAATGCATCCAAGAAAAATGTGCCAATGCTTTCACACAAGACATCATCCATATCACTGACACGATGCTAACTGTTCTGCTAGGACACAAAAATTCAACCTCTACCTCAACCCTGTGTTCCAAATGGATGGTTACCTGGAAGAAAGCTGCAAACTCTAGGAAAGAGAATATATTTACCACTGGTCACTGTTAAAGGATCCATAGGATCCAAGCCATTACAGCCTGTAAAACCTCCTGGACCAAGCCAGGCACAACATACCCTTAATTGTGCTTCTTCCTAAATTCACTTGTGCAAATTCTGCTCAAGTTTCTCAGGTATCAATATCAATGGCTTGATTCATGTAAATTAAGGCTGGAGAGGGGATTGGCCCTTTAAAATCTGTCAACAGTTTTACCATGTTTTTCCTGTTATTTTCTTTCAAACTCAAAATATGGAATATTTTGTCACTTTAAATCTGCAGGGAAGAAGACCAGCCAGATTTGGGCCATGCAAATGTGTTTCTAAGCAAGTGGAAAGCACCACCCCAAACAGGCAACCTAAAAGATGTGCTCAGTAAACTAGGATGATTTTTTTTTTAATAAAAAGATAAGCTTCCCATTACTCTCTGTACTGCAAAGCTCATTATAGAGGCCAGTATTCACCAGTTCAACCGAATGTTTACCAAAACCATACCCTGAGAGCTCAGAGAAATATAAGAAAATACCAAAATAAATTATAAGGTAATAAATACTGGAAATTGTATGTTTAATTCATACAGCAAATTAGCAAAGATTACTTGTACAAGCAGCCTGCAATGTCCTTAAAAATATTCTTTAACTGAGGAAAAGTTTTCTGACCTTTGGAGGAAATGCTTGCTTCTAGCTATGACTAAAAAGAGATTTCCTTCTTTCTCTGTTGTGTTAAGAATCTTTTCTTCTTATAAAGAAGGCACCACAGTGGTTTATAACTGTCATAAAAGCCTGCAATCCTTTTGAGGTTAAGCTACTCAGCTATTCAACTTTTACTACAGAAACTTTGAAATTCAAAAAGAAAAAATAATGTAAGTTTTTGAAGGACATGTGTTGCTGTAGGTGATCCTGTTAATTAAAAGTGATTGCCTGCTAGGAAATCATACTTTAAAAAGTTTCATGAATTTATTAGAACCCTGAAGGTATCTTTGTATGCACAGGGCTTTACATGCCATTTATGCAATTTTGTTTCAGATCTGTTTAAAGCTTCACTGACGCTCCCTGAGCAGGGAACAGCACTGCCAGCATTTGTATGTATTTTGGCTAATTGAATTATGTGAAAATACATACTAATGAAGCTTTACCAGTGATGTTTGTTGAGGATAGTTTGTGTCTCATTTTCTTCTATATTAGCAGTATGATTCTGTTGCAGATTGACTTCTTTTTTTTTTTTTAAAGCACAGATTCCTATAGGGTTTTGTGCGGAGATAAAGTCCCATGTTGTTTTGCAGTGTTATTCAGTAAGTAGTTAGGTGAATGTATATATGAATGTATGTCAATTGATATACAGCTTTTAACAGAGATGAAAAGATAAAGAGTAAACTAGCATTTGATATTAAAATATACTGCTTTTTTATTAGGAGTGAACAATTCCAAATGCAAAACTAATTAACATCTATCTTAACAAATTATTTTTCCTGTTATTAGATTTACAGATTGTATTTAAATTGGTCATTACTTAATTATCCATTTCTGCACAAATCCATCTGGCAATATTCTTACACAGACCCTTCCTCAGCAATGCTTTGCTACCCCTTGACAATGGTGTTTGAGGAATAAATGACTGAGACAGAACAGTTGTTTATCATGTGTGGGGTTTTTTAAGCTGAACCATGGGAAATATCAAAGCTGAAGCATATGAATCTATTGCACTTGAGATGGGTGGGGATCCAAATCCCTACGCTCACCAACGGACTGCAGGTATCTCAAGTTTGTCGCTACTTCACAAAAGCAATCTGCTAATTGCCTAATAAAAATTGCGATGGGGTATTTGCTACTCGCATTTCCTTTTTCAGGTCAGACATTAGAAAACTCTTTTTTTCTTTTCTGTCATGTCATTTTTGCACTTTATAGTGCATTACATAAACTAACCCAACATGTAGGCAGCACCCTGCCTTGGTGTAATATCAAATACTGAAATGTTAAAAGGAAAAAAAAAATCCTCTGTGACTCTTACCAGCCAAGAGAAAAAGAGCTAAGGAAAAGTAACAGGAGATTTATGAAAGTTCACCATGCACTTTGATGACTGTGGGGGCAGGTAGTTTTGGACATGCTTTAGAATATGTTGTCTGTTACAAAGAAATTTATGCATCCCAGAATTGCCAGTGCTGGGGAGCTGTTGAGGCTTCACTGGGCAGTCGGTAACGTTAACATTCGTCTGGAACTGCTGCACTCTTTTGCTGAGCTTTTCCAGATACACACTGTTTTAAATAATATCCCAGTGTAGCTATAGACAAAATGTATAATTAAAAAAAAAAAAAAAGTGCCTATTAGTAGCAAGAGAAAACTGTCATTTGGTGTTTGGGGGTTGGTTTATTTATTTATCTATTTATTTATTTATTTATTGGGGAGTTGTTTGGGGGTTTTTTAACTCTGGAGTCCTTTAAAATTATTGTTGTTTTTATCATAAAGGCTGGAATTGATTTTTTTCAAGCTGGGCTTCCCATGTTATTTATAAAACTTAGTGGTGGCATATTTAGAAAATTAAATATTTAGGGTTTGCCTGTGGGTGTGCATGAGCATGAACTTCAGAGTCAAAGTGCAGACTTGAGAGTTCTGCTTATGCTTTACCTTTTTTAAGTCAGAATCAGCATTTATCTGATATATCTACTTGCTGCAGATGGACAGTTTGTTATGTAATGCATGAATATGATTTGTGAATAACAAAGCCAGGAGTTAATATTTTAGAGGAGACTGGAAAGTACAGTAAGAAAAACAAATACTCCATTTTTTCAGTCTTCCATTAATATTGGTACTGTCAATCTGGGCTATAATGTCTTTTAGGATTAAATAAATGTATCCGTTCATCTGAATGACTCAGTGAATAATGTATTAATGTGCATTTGATGTGCAGCTTTACGAATATGTATCTGCCAAGCCCAGTAAAAAAACCTCTTCTCCAGAGACTCCTTCTTTCAGAAATTATACCTCTTGAGGCATTAGAAACAAACAGGGCTTTTCCCTCAAGCTCTTATAGTCCCTCTTCATCATCCAAAGTAATCAGATAAATATTATTGACATGTCAGTGAATTCATCATTAAATAATCTCTCACTTCTATCACTACAATAGCAAGGTGTTTCAGAAAACTTAAATGAAAGAAGCCTGCAGGTTAACGGGAAGACTTTGTTCAGTCATGCAAGACATGTGCATAATGTGGAAGAAAGCATCTGAAAAGACCCGGAACCTTTTGAAAAATCTAACTTGCGACCAAGAGAAAAGAAGCACATTTTGCATTTTGTCTTATTTATCTGTCAGGTCTCTCTGCTCAGTGTGAGGGTCTTGTAACTGCTCCTCGAGCAGGAGTCACAGCCAGTTCTACTGCAAGTTCTCTGCCACCAGTACACACTCAAATACTCACCAGCTGTTTTGCTCTGAAAAGAAAAAAAAAAAGACAACCTGGTGCTGTTACCCAATGCCAAGACCCTAGTTGAGATGCAGACAATGTCTCCAGGCTCCCATTATGTTGCTTCAGCCCTGAGCTCTGAAGAGTATTGATAAGGGGCACAAAATAAAACAGGGAAATCAAGAGACGCTGAGTAATAGACCTTTGAATCTTTGTTATTGTTAGATTTACAAATAACACAAACTGATTTGGGTAGGGAAGGGAAACCAGTTTGCAGTTCAACATTGGCCTTGATACAATATCATTTCTCATATGTAGGAAAAAGCATATTTGAACATTGAGAGTCATCCTGGTACAATAAAAGTGAATAAATCATGGCATCTATATTAAAGGGTCAGCCTCTCCATACCCATGTGAAAGGGCTAGCAGTGTTCATGCTAATGTAAGGCTTATCCATCTGAATGCATAGTGCATTATATGTGTATTGAAAGAGAATAGTTTTGTGTCCTGAGTATTTTCCATCTTGAAAGATCGTCCCTCCTTTGTATCAGGTGTTTTTCATCTCACTTTATATTTTGCTTGCAGCTAGTAAAAATCTTATGCTTTTGAACTCAAATGAGGATTTACATAGAAATTCTGGATTTTGAATGAAAAGAAACTCCAGAAGCTGAAAGCCATTTTCGTGTGGGTGGCAGCTTATGCATATTTGCATGCAGTTGTTCAGCCTTCTAGAAAGAATTTATAGTTACTTGCTCTTAAAAATGACACCAAACACAAAACATTTTAAGCAAAGCATACTATGCTTTACTAAAAGCCAAAAATATTTCCCCCTAAATGCTCATAATCGATGTCCCTTCTTGGAAGAGATGCCTGGCACTCATCCAGCCCCAGGGCTTGCTGGTCTTTGTCCCTAGACACTGTCTGTCTCTGAGGGATGTCTGGTACTGCTGCGGCTTTTCCCAAGTCCTTGCTATATCACTGCCCTTTATCCATTCCAACAAAACTGTGGTGGCATGGTAGTCCCACCTCCCTGTGCCACTGGTGTTCTCATCCCCAGAGCAACAGGCTTCAAAATGCAAATTAACTGGGGTAATCAGAAAGTCGGTTTAGGGCAATTGTTTTAGTTGGGTTGTAGATTCAGATGGACAAAACTGTATTAAGTCAGATCAAATTTTCAGCATCTTTGTACAAAAATGAAATCTAAAAATAATGTATTCAAGGTAAAACTGTGGGTTTGCCATCTTTGCATGTCCCTGTAAATGCATGGGCTTATTGTGCCATTACTGAACCTGGAACTCAGTCTTCCAAGCACATCCTTGGCTTCAGGTAGGGTTGTTATCTGCCTGCTTTCCAATCACACTGCCCAGTTTGGCCCACGCATAGACTGATCTGTGCCTGCACAGCAGCTCTTTGTCTGAAGTGACTTGGGTTTTGTATTTCCAAGGTAGCAACCCTAGATGGAACAATAAATACTCTTTTCTGGCAACGGTTTTCTCCTTAAGATGGCAGCTTGCATGCCATTATTTTTAAGGTAGTCCACTGAAGCAGGCTATTGCTTTGAGGCAAAACCACAAGTAAACCAACTGTATATGTGGTTCCTGGGTAAAACACACCAAGATTCCCTGGTATTGCAGTAAAGATTTAATCCTTTCTCACAAGATACATCTTTCTTGAGACTCAGTTCCAACCAGTAAAGTAAAGGATGGGTCATTCAAAATTTAAAAAAAAAAAAAAAAAAAAGAGAAAACACACATGGCTCTTTGCAGTTTGCAGTCCTGATAGAACAGCCTCCCCAGTCTCTGGGGGATCAGGTAACAATGGGGTTTGATAATATGCCGGAGTTTATTTGAGGGATGTTGACAAGCCTAATTGCTTGGCAGCTCGGAGCAGCTGTAGGGCCCCTGGCTGGTCTGAGGGGGGGCATTAACTCTAGATTTGCCTATGAGGTTCCTCTTCCTCTTCACAGTCAAAATACTGCCCGAGAGAGGGTTACTGTGGCATCGGGCTGTGAGAAGCACTCCTGGAAAGCGTTCGAGTCTAAAATATGAGAATTGACTAAGAAAGACATTGAAAGTATGTGACGCTACTAGAAGACTGGATAATGGATTTTAAATGCATAACAAGTCTAGAAGTGGGCTTTCTGCACGTGTTCCCTGCATTTAATGTAATGTGCAACAACGTCAGTTCTTGCTATAGAAGCTTTTTCCCGTGTTATCCAGACAGTTGCCTGAAAAGAAAGACCAACCAAGGCCAAAAACCCCATGACAAATCATTTCTCTAACAGAGACAATGAGTCAACTTCCCTCAGCAGTCTCTCCACCATTTATTTTTACTTTTCACTGAACTTGGACTTTTAAAGCAAATTCTACTGAGAAACAGAAGTGGATAGGGAAATATAACCCAACATCAGCATCGCTGATTGTGATACAAAACATTGCAGATGTTAGAATCTGCATCATCTCCTCTCTGTTTTCTATCCTGCTGGAAATGGGTCATTTTCAAGTGTAGCAGCGGGTATATAGCGGTAACATGGCAGAGTAAAGTTGTTTTGGGAGTTCCAATCATGTATTTCCGGATTATTTTAGTGAAAGTGAAGTCCCCATTTTGCATTTTAGCTGTGGTTTTGCATACAGTGTAGTCATCTGATGTGGAAAATAAAACACACAATTGTGCAATTGTTTTGGAACACAATAAAACTGCAATTCTCATTATGCAGTGACCATTTGCTACAGAAATCCCTGAATTATGTCTTAAAATTCTGGATTAGTACTTGGCATTTCACCCTTTCATGGCTTGTGCTAGCAGAAGTCTGAATAGCCAGAATTTTAACAGAAATCAAGAAAACTGCATCTCTTCGCTATCACTGCCAAAAGGTCTGCATGGTGCCACAACGTCTTGCTCTTCTCAATTCTCTTTCAGCTGGGAAACAATCCTTAAAATTTGGCATGCAAGGGCAGCTCTAAGTCTGCCCACTTGGCACAATGACCCCAAGCCCAAAGGATTTCTAGGATTACCATCTTTCAGGGAGACCCCAGGTGTGGCATACAGTGCTATGACTTCTCCCTGCCATGTACATGTGCTGTCCACAAATCTACCTGGTCCCAAACATGTGCACCATCTCCCACGTAAGTGTCAAAATTAAGCATATTCCTTCCCCTAGTTGTGAATCACTGCTTCTCCTTGATTTCGTACTTATTTAAGCATTTAATATAGTGTTTTGAACACAGTTCTTCATGCAAACAGGAATTTCAAGTCTGCATCATCTGTATGCTCTGCACAAAAGAAAAGTTTTAGTTCTTTTTACTGATACTTGGCCTTCAGTGCAAGGGTGTCAAACACATGAGCTATAAACCCTAGGAGACCTGTGAGCTATTTCTATGGAATGTCTAAGAAAACCAAGTGTATTGCAAATAGTTATATTTTCTTTCACAACCATCTAAACATTGAATAAAAATATTTTCAAGGGTTACAAATCAGAAGCTGTTGAGAGCTACTGGTTTAGTGAATTCTTTCTGGGAAAGCAATTCAGACATGCCTGCCACAAAGATGACTCCCTGAGCTCTGAGAACACTGAAAGCTTCCTTTGCACAACTCATGTGACTTCTTTGTGTTTGTCATTTGGCTTGGATCAGTGAATCCCACACAGTGCATCATTTCTGATAGGAATGGTCAGAAGTGCTTATATATAAATCCACGCTGTCTGCTATTCAGGGAATATTTTGGCCACACCTCTCTTTGGTGCAGAATTTTGGATTTTTCCTTTGGTGATTTGCAATGGTGACTTCTATTTTCTTGGCAATGGATAAACTCTGAATAAGACAGCTATTTTTAGATGTACACCAACACGTTAAAAACAAAGAAATAATTTCCAGTACCCATATACAAACTAATATATGGAAGGAGACAGATTTTAGACAGCTGGTAAACTCAAGTTGCTTTTACAGGCTCTCATGGCCAGCAAGCTGTTTTGCACTGTAAAGTAAAAAATACCTTTCTAACTCTTTTAAATATTGTTTCCTTTTATTGTTTCTATCAGAGAAGAATACTTTGTTTACTAGGTGTATTCTCCTCTTAAGGCGCTGGGAGAATTGATACAAGTTAATCAGTTCCAGCATTTAAGGTACAGTAAAAGACACAATTACCATCTGTGTATTAGTGTACATCAAGGTGATTAATTTTATTTTATTCTGGCTCAGTGAAAAAGAGTACAGTAAGGTAAAAGGGGCACTGAATTCCTAATGAATATTTTCTCCTGCACCAATGTTTTTTTTCACCTAAGATAGTTTTGCTTTTGATTAATTTTTTTTAATGCAGCTCTTAATTCCAGGCCACCTTACAGCATGAACCACAGAAATGGCATCTATGCCAAGTTAGTGGAAGGCCACAAAACTCTGCCAGCAGCGTCTGTGCAATTTCTAGTGGATAGTAAAAGCATACAATGCTGGGCAGTGCTCTGAGGACTCGGACACAAGGTGCACATTAAAAGTAATGTCTGCTTACTTCTACTCCCATAGACCATAAACAGCTTTGTTTCTAAGGAGCATATTAAGGACAAATAACTGCTTGAAACATTTCCAGGTAAATACTTTGAGGCAGCATTAATTTGAAACACCAAAGATCTGCTCAAAAATAACCTGAACACCTGTGTGGAAATGCAACACCTGGCCCTTTCTCCTAATGTGGCTTAGAGTCAGTTGTGGATGCACCGTCCCTGGGAGTGTTCCAGGCCAGGATGGATGGGGCTCTGAGCAACCTAGCCTAGTGCAGGGGTTCCTTGCCCATGGATCTTGAACCTCCCTTCCAACTCGAGCCATTCTATGATTTGCAACTCTTCTAGTCAGTCGACCCATCAAGACAACGGGGAGAGCTGTAACAACTCCTTCAACAGCCAGGAATCACTCTTAGCCTTCATTTACTGGTGCTCATGAAGGCCCTTAAACGCACGTGGCTGAAGAAGAGCTGGAATTTTATTCTGTCATCAGCTCATCCTTTGGCCTTGAGCATATCACTTACATTCCTTGTATCTTCAGTGCAATGGTCGGAGACAAGGGGCTGTCCATGGATGCACCGGCCACAGTCACATTGTGAGAGCACGCACTCCTACCAAACCAGGGCGCTCCCCCACAGTTCCCCTCCGCAAACACAGGCAAGAGATGGCATTAAGTGGACCCAGCAGGGGCTGGTGAGCCCGCGATGCCGCCCGTTTCCCGGCTCTCCCACGGCAGTGTGAGGAGCTGCCTACACCCTTCGGAACGAGGAGCTCTCTGCGATCGACGCGCTCCCGTCCCTCCGAAATAGTTCGTTCCGCTGCCAGCAGATGTCAGCAAGCGATAATAAAACGCAGTTCCCCGCCTGGCAGCGGAGCGGGATTTTGGGGTTGCCCACACCCAGCCTGCGCTGCCGTCTCGGGACATCCGAGCCATGCCACGACCCGTGGCATCGTCATACAAAGCAGGAGCCGTGTCCGCCCGGAGTCACCTTCCAGCTGCTTTCTGTTGCCTTGAGCCCATCCTAAAACCGTCCTGGAATGCAGGGGAGCTGCCGTGATGCCGAGGTGGGGCCACCTATGGGAGGGGGTACTGCCCAAGAGGACTCAGGAGCATCAGGTGAGCCGGGCCGGGTGAAGGCAGCATGGCTGGTGCTCTGCTGATAAATGAAGCGTGCCCAAAGCACCAGAGCTAGGGAGCGCTCACTGGCACCGCTGGTGATGCAGTGGACCTGCTGACAAGCCACCCTTAAGAACAGGCATTATAAAAAGGCTCAAACTGTAAGGATTTAACCCCAAACTCTTACTGCACAGATTTAAGGATCACCCCAAGCGGCAAAATAACATCACAGTAACCCGCATATAATGGTACTTATACCACTGTAGCAGGCTTTTATATAGGTATAGATTTAGATTTTCAATACAGCCACAGCCAGAAGTGTAAATGAGAATGCATTCAACTGAATAGCACACTGAACCTCCTAATAACATCAAATATTTCTGATGATGCTCTTCAGAAACGCTATTTAATGTAAGCAGCAAGTTTCATATCAGGACTTTATATCAGCTGTTGCGTGCAAGAGCCGTTTAGTTCTTACTGTGGCTTTAGTGTTCCGTGGAGCAAATGTGAGCAGGATCCCAGACCAACATGCTGCAAGTTATTTGCTGACTACTAATTCAGTCCTGGCCTAACCACCAGAAACAACAGTGAAGTAGCAAATTCTAATTATATTAGCATTTCTGGATGAACAACTCATCCCCTCATAAAAAAAAAACAAAACTGAAACCAAGTGAGCTTCAAAAAGGCATGTGGAAAATTGCTGACCATTTTCTAGATTTTGAAGGAAAACCTCACAACCCCACGTGGATTAATCTGTGTTTGCACTGAGCTCCACAGAGCTTCAGGAAAGCAGAATGAAATCCAATGTCCTGCCCCTGAAGTTTCGAGTGAACCACTGAAACCTGGAGGCAGACAGGTCAACACACACCAAGAGACAGTAGTGGGTTCAAGCCTTCTTTGTGGTTCTTTAGAAAAATACATACTTTTCTCACTTGGGGCCACACGCCAAGTTGTTTCTCAGATTTCCAGCCTTTTCAGAAGGACCGGCAGGCATCTGATTAAAATAAACAGATTACAGAAGCATTTGATAAGAAAGAAATTAAGGAAATCTTTTAATAGAACTAAAAGGTATTCAAGGAGCATCATCTAAGGGTCTGGCCTTGCACCTTTTGCCTAATTTTTTTCTTCTTATTGGGCTTTCTTTTCAATTCTTAACTAAACACAAAGAAGTCTTTCTTACATAGCTCAGTCCTCACTTTTCACTGAACCTATTTGTCTGAGCTGGACAATTTACACTTTTTGGCCCTGGTCTGAAACTCATTTCAGGTGGTTTGGAATTATCTGAGCCTGAAAAAGGTTTGGAACTTATGCAGAAAAATACAAGTATGCCAAGGGCTTTGCCAGTTCTGCCCCAGCTGTCTGAATTGTCACCAAGCACAGAAAATACGATCCCCAAAGGAATCGCTCCTTGATATTTATGGGCTGCTAAACTGAAGCAAGATCAAGCCCTTCTGGCCTTGTCCTCTCAGGGAATTGTTCAGGTAGGGAGCACTTCATCTATGCTTAAACCAATGAAGAAGGTGAAGGTGGATGAGAATATGAAAATTAAAATTCATCAGTGAAAATTCCAGATCATGTCAGGAAGTTATAGAAAATCCCCTACTGGAAACCTATGTATGGAAGGAGCACAGGGAAAACCAACAATTTGGCTGAAGGGGCTGAAGATTATCTAGCAATATTTGTTGCATTGGATTTAATTCCATTTGGACAGACAAGGAAGTCAAAAACACAGATTAGAGAAGCACCAGAAGGATCTATAATTTCAGGGCTAGAGTGTGTAAGAGCATTGCTGAATAAGATTTCTAAAATTAAAGTTGGAAATCAAGAAAATTAGGTTTACTACCAATTTACTGTATTCTACATCTTATTATTAATTGCAGTAGCTAATTCTTCAGGTTCCCAAATATCCGTGGTGCACTAATAAAAGGTAACCCAAGGTCAAAAGGTATCACTATCATTAATATTTACCTCCCTGAAACAAGGCACAGCAGGTTCCCATGGAGGCTGTTACTTGACTTGGTATTTTCTTTTATGCTACATTGCTATTGCTACAGTAACCCCAAGAAAACACGAAACCAAGGGTGTTTGCACAGGTGCAGCTGTATTTGTTATTGCAGGGTTTCTCCCGAGGGCTGCAGCGCAGAGGAGCGAATACAGGTGCTGTGGGATGACAGGGTCTGACATCCCACCCCCTTACCCTTCTTCTTTCCTTCCTAAGAAAGTACCTCTGTGTTGTTGGACTGTTTATTGCAAAACTTAGCAAGGGCAGCAGTAATCTGAGGGCCTTACTGGTGCCACTGTGAGTTTTATTGTATGGTTTTCACAGGGTTCAGACCCAGTCTTTAGGTTCCTATTCATCCATCCAGCTTATTTGCTGTAAACCTAATTGTGTACTCTCAGGATTAAAGCAGGTATTTCAATTGTGTGACTGAGCAGAGAAGCATTTAAACGTGTGCTTAAATGATTTGTGGAACTGGAAATCCCCCAGATTTCCCCTCAGAGTGAAGAAAGGATCAACAAATTACATGAGAAGTTAGTCATGGAGTTCAGAGAATTACCTTCCCCTCCCTGAAAGAAAATTCAGAGAGGAGGAAAGCTAAAAAAATAAAAAAAAAGAAAAACAAACTCTCCTCTTCTCTAGCACTTCATTTTTACAGAAAATTTCCATGGTTTCCAGAAGAATTTAATCTATTTTCCAGTATCCACCAGAATAACAATCTTTCTCAAAACACCAACACAGATGCAATGTCAGATGCGATGTTCTGACAGTGCAGGAAACAACCTTTGCAGTCCCACAGGAAAAAGGTCAGATCCTCTTGTCCCTCTTTCTGCTCAGAAAACCCTCAGAAAACACTGCTCAGGTGTAAAAATTTTCCTTGCCCCACAGCTGTTCCTCTCTCAGCATGTAGAGATGGATCTAACTCACCCGAAAAAGCTCTGAGCCCAGCAGAATGATGATGCAGAATGTTCAATATATTCTTTCTATATATTTAATTATTCGCTTAAATGTCATGTTCTTCCTCCTTTAATTATAGATATAACCCCAAACTATGAGTTATTTCTCTAGCCCAGACATTCTCTAGTATCAGATATTTTAATTTTTCTTGGTGGGATGTTTGTCACCAGGTGGAAGAGCCACACGGTTCTCCAGAGGCACCATTTTAGCACTTCACAAAGTTCTTTCTCACTTACTATTCCCTATTGACAGTATTCAGGCCTCTCACTGTTCCTTTCTTTGTGTTGTCAGATTTCTCTTTTGATGACTCAATTAACTCTAATGGAAAGTTCTTTCAGCTGTTTTCCTCACTGCTGCTCTATTTATTTTTTTTCCCCAGACAACAAAAGGGTGCACCTCAACTGCTGATGCACAGTTCCCAGCAGCCCACCATGTCCAGAAAAGCAGGTATTTAGTCATTGTCCTTTCACCCATGGAAAGGGAGCACCCATGGGTTTCTTCAAATTTTTTCAAGCGTTGTCAAAAGTCCATTATCACTTCTGTCCTCACCTACCTATGACCACTCTGGAGTCATCCTGAGCCTAAACCCCAGCTCAGGAAGGGTGAGCACAGGTCCTTCAGTGCACTGTGTGCTGAGGGCAAGTAACCTGATGTGCCATAAGGCATGAAATTTTGTGATTGAAAGCAACTTTTAGAGGGAATCCAACAGAACCATGAATGGCAAGGGGCTACCTTGGATGCAGTCATATCTTCCATCAGGCTCTATATGTTGCTACCAAATGGGTGGAGATATTGGACCTGTTATTTCAGTCCTGATACTTCACACTCCTCTTATATTTCACTTGTGCTAAGCAGCAATCCAAAAATCTTTTGCATTATGTTTTAGGGGGTAGTACAGATTTGACATATGCTTTTGAAAATAAAGCAGTAAGAAAAATTATTACTTGTGATATCTGGGATTCCACTGCAATGGAATGCTTGAGAAATCCTGATATTTACAGGAAGGTGAGTTTTTGAAAGAATTGGCAATGTGGCCAGACTGAAGGAGGATCAAAGAGGAAAGACATCAACACTCACTGAGACATTGTGATTTATATCATAAGCCTGAGAGAAACTGGAATTTCCTTGAAGGTCTGAAGAAAAAGCAAGAAACTCCTTAGAGCAAAGCTGTCTATACTGTCTCTTCATCCCATGTCAAGCATACTGAGTTCTGTGATCCCTCAACAGCTATTTTACCTGTACTTGAAAAATAAATTCTTCTTCATGTTTATATAAAAAATTAAAAATTAAAATTTAGAAGAAAATACAACTTTTGTATTATTTTATTGCTTGTACAATCTCAGGCAGCCTTAAAATTATCAAAGTTGTGGTGAAATATAAGCAGCTACTTGAGACCATGACCATGTGTCTGCCTAAAGATTACAAATGAAGGTGAAACATATCCATAAAAATATGGATTATGGACTCATTTTTGTAGAGGACAAATCTACAAATTTCTGCTTCTACAAATTTCTAAATGGGTTAGTTAGACTGTGCTACTTTTATCTGTGTAAAGTGATGTCTTAATACTTCATTCCAATGGGATAACTCAAAGAATTAGATAGTATTCGACTTGACAAAGGTATCGCCATCTAATCTCAAAACTGAGTGCTCTTAATGCACAATAGCACCTGGCTCATTGCCAAGAAAATTAATGTTAGACTTTTGAGGTGAATAATATTCACTGTTTCTCACAAATTTCTACCAAAATCATCTGAGAAATTGCTTAACTTACAGATTAATTCCTCTGCAGGGTTGGGGTGGAGTGGGGGGGAGAATAGCTCCAGTTTCACTGTCTAAGTGTCTGTTCCATTTAAAGGATATTAGCTAGCCAAATGAAAAATGCATGAATCAATCAGCAACAAGGACCTTGATCTCCAAGTGAGACAATGCTGAGCTTTGAGATTTATGGTCTTGCTTCCAGAATTCCATTATTTGGAGGAACAACAACAATAACAATGGGAGATGACATCAGAAAAGAGCGTGTTCTTCTTTTCTTTTCCTTTCCTGTTGATCACAAGATGCAGACTTCTGTGTCATTCACCCCTGTCAAATGAGTAAATGTGCAGTGCTTTAAAACCTCGCCAGATGCACGCTCGGTTCAAAATAAAATGAGAATGTCTTGAATGGAAGGGCATCATTGTCATTTATGTTTTGCGCTGTTAATTAGTTTATCCACAGAGCAATTACTTACTTCTTCTTTTACTCCTGTATTTCTTCTGCAGACAGAACTCAAACTTTTTGTTTTCACATAGAGAAAACGTAGGGTTGGGAGTCATACTGTGCTGATGTAGGGCGGACAAGGACTTCTTTCTAACCACTCACGATTCTTATTTTCCATTGCCCTGTAAAACTGCAGTTATCCCTTAACTTTATGATATCTACAGTGGGTGAAATTCCGTCAGGCATTGCCTGACAGAACCTGCCTAACAGGCTTAAACATTTCTGCCATAATGTCAAAAGTGCAAGAAGGTAACGAGGGGATAGATTTACTGGAGGAGGCAAGAGGGACTCGCATTAACACCAACTGGATACAAGGACACTCTCACATAATGGGATATGTCTGTGACTATGCAGCTGTGGGATGTCCTTCCCCATTGAGATTGGAGCTGTGCATCTTACCAGTGAGAAGTAAATCCTCTTTCAACCTGATCGCACAAAGTCTGTGAAGAAACAGCAGAGCATAGATGGCACCTTTTCAAGAGTCCACATCCAGACCAACCTCTGGGTTAAAAAAAGCCCAGAGCTCTTATGCTACCTTGAAAATCATCAGAACACTCTGGATACATGTATATAGGGAGCTGGGTAGAGATAGATAAGAGGACAGTATGTCCAACATATAGATTACTAGTAGCCATTTATAACATTAATTCTGATATACCTTTTAGCATGCAGACAGATATACACAGTTCTAGTAGGAGAAGTAGGGAAAAATAACTTATTGTGAAAATATGCATACATTTGAAAATGGCAATAAAGATCAGGTGCAAACCCAGCCCCTAAAGTCTCTCCAGATTAGGGGATATTTGAATTTAGAGTTTGTTCAGTGCCTTATCTTGCATGGCTTCTTTCTGGGGCTATATCCTTTGCAATTATCATGTCATAGCTCAGCCAGTGAGGCAGGAAGGAAGCGTAAAGGATATGTCCGAGCCAGGAATGTCCTTTCTTCCTTACCTCAGCAAGAACAGGTTATCCATATCCTTGATATAATGTTAGGACAGATCAAGCTAACTGGCTTAAGTCCTCATTTGAGATGACTGATTTAATACAGAGTATATCAAGGTATGGAGGTAAAGCAAGAATTGCATCACTTGGAACTTCTTCACATTTCAGGAGTGACTCACTAACTGGTTATCTGCAATGAAAATGAAATCAGAATGAAGCCACAGCTCTGTATACTGGCGTATGTGTAAAAAAAAATAAATAAGTATCAGTATTTAACTGCAAAAACGTCGTTGAGATGGAATCCTTCCACAGCAACTTTGTACGTTCTCTTGCAAATCAATCCGCACAAAACATAAACTACTTCTTCTACTAACAAAGAGAAAACACGTCCAAAGAACTTGGTATATGTTCTTGCGAACAGAGAACAACGCCTATTTGGGTGTCATCTCCAGCAACACGAGCAAAAAAGTACACATAAATGTTAGACCTGAGATAAATGTAATAATAGAACTGTTGATAAATCATTGCTTCTACATTACTAGTTGGCATATTGTTGTGAAAAAAGGCCAAAAGTGCTGATTACTGAACTGCAGCAGTGGTGTTTTTTGTAGCCATGAACGTGTTGCTGCTTCCTGGTCATTGCTCTTTGGAGAATGATCCGGTGTGCCACAGTCAAAACATCATCCAGTTCTGGGTAAGAAATCCACATCTCCCAACTGGAACACAATTTAAACCAAGACTGATTTCTCCCACAGGTAACTTAAACAAATATATTTATCCCCTTTCAGCCTATGTATATTTATTACTTATTGCATGTGCCTTTGCTTTCTTGGAAAAACTTTTGTTTCCAACCTGAGGATACATTCTACTGATGAAGACTGTATTTCTGCCCTGATACAAAAGCCATTGAAGTCAATATAGGAATTCCTCACTGGGTTTGGTGAGTTTAAAATTAGACCATTTTAAACACAATATTTTTGTTTAAAAAGGACAGTGGAAAACAGACATGGGAAGATTCTGGAAAATAAAAAGACAGCTAAGAAACCACCTTGCTTGGAAAAATACTAGATTTATAATATCAAAAATATTAGATATTTTTAAAGTCAGGCATCCATTTTGAATGCTTTGAATAAGTTATTATTTACTATCATTACTGGGAATGCTTGCTTAACAAGAAATCCTTATGTTTTCAGAGTTCACTTGCTCCTGCTGTTTATGGGAGCAGTTTGCTGACACCAGCAGTCCTCAGGTCATTTATTTCAGACAAACCAACCTCTCCTCTGGCTGCTGCTGCTGTCCAATGATGTGGCCACATAGTAGGACATCATGGCATTGACGGGTGCTGGTTAATTGATGACTCAGTGCCATTTCTAGGAAAATCAAGTGGCAAAAAACCCCACTTTCGTATCTCATACATACACAGATGAATCATGCTTTGGAGAGAGAATTAGGGGCAAGGGAATGGACTGCACTCAAGCTCAAAATGAATCTGTAACCTTAAACAGAAAGATCCCCATGCTTTGTGGCCTTGAGGAATTAGAAAGTTTGTCCTGCATGGGGAAGAAAAACACAACTCAGGGTGAGGGGAAACAATAAAGGTAAGCAGAAAATACAGTTTCCATTTTGTGGGCATTTCTACCTTTTTGAAAGTGTTTTCCATATTCTGAAACAGAAAAAGTTTCTTCCCAATTTTAACTTGAAGTAAAGTGCTAACAGAGAAAAAGTATTTAAGATTTGCCCAAATGCTTTGCTTAGACTTTGCCAGTTTTAGAATATTTGAATTAAAATGCATTTTGAAATGAAAATAAAAATGTAACATCTTTATTTTGATGAGGTATTTTTCGCTTTTTTTTTTTTTTCCTTGTAATCAGATTTCAAGGAGCTGACATATAAAGTTTTCTGTTTGTTTCTGAAAATTTCTGGTCAGGCAGGGAAAATAAATGGGAACAGGTACCACACATTTTTTAAAACATACCCCGCTGCAACAGGTTGCTACACGTACAATAAGGCTTTGCCAGTGCTGTTCTGACCAGGTCTCAGCACAAAGTCCATTTACCTGCCTTTGTTGTTCCAAATGTTCCTTTAGACAGGTCATCTGAAGGAAGGGTCCTTGTGCTCCTGTTGATGACACCCTTTTATTACCAAAAGATGTCTACTGAAACAGAAAAGAAATACAATGTATCTTCAGTGGCCCTCTGCAGATGGAGCATTCTGGAGATTTAAAGGTAGGTTTTCCATTTTAGCAACGTACTGTACCAACTTATGGTGGCTTTTCTTTTAGCTGAGAGCATCACCCAACTTCCAGCATGGTTACAGCCGCAGGAAAATACTGGCAGCTAACATAATAATGAGTCAGTATCTATTGAGATTTGCTCATTACTATTAATTTCCCCATTGCTTCCAACTGATTCAGGAACTACTTATGGAAATTATTCTTCTTCTGTCTTACTGAAATCCAGCGTTGTTGCTGTCAAACCTGTCAACAGGCACAGCAATGCTACTGTGATAAAATAAGTCCAATTCTAGCCCAATCTTGCTTTCCTAGGGAAGAACAGAACTCATTAAATAATTATCAACTGTGACAAGAAAGTAGCTGGCCGAACACTTGCTGCTAATCTAGGCATGACAGCAGGACTATACCTTTCAAAGCAGTAATTAGCTAGATGAACAACAACATAAGCACCAGACAATGACACGGAAAGGACTGTCCCTAAAGGACAGATTCATTATTCGTAGGGTTTAGTGTTTGTGTGACTTATGAATATTATTTTGCAGTATAAAATTACACTCCTCTTCTGCTGCCTTTCTCTTTATTTTCTGCAAAGTTTATGGAAGGGGGCAGAGAGAAAGCATGGAGCTGAAGCCACAAGAGAACAGATGATGGAAGCTCTGCAAGACCTGCAAGGGTGAGTGCATAGATCTCACAGTAGAGCAACATCATCAGCCTGCACCCCCATCTTGGGTGAGAGAAATCTGGTACTTGCACCCTGCATTCATTTTATGCTTGGACTAATACTCAGCCTAGTGTAGATTTGTGGATTAGGTCTAGTAACCCTTACGACTTTTCTTTCTCAAAAGGGCAGATTCTCAGTTGGTGTAAATAGGTGTAAAGCTATTAAAGTCAGTGGAATAATACGGATTGATCCACAGCATGCACCAAATCTGCAGTAAGTGCTAGAGGTGTTGTCCTACAAGCTAAAAGAAATCACGAGGCCAAACTTCTTCTACTGAATGTAGAAGGCATGACTACGACTGCACCTAGAGCCAAGTCTGGAATTACACCCAGGCAAACTTGTTTTCAGCTGACTGTTCAAGTGCTTGAAGTTAAGCATACACATAAGTGTTTGCAAGATTAAAGGCTCCATTTGGAATGACAGAGTAAATCCAAATAGAGATGGGTTAGCTGGCAGGGGGCAGGTGAGGTGGTCAAAGGCACATGCAGTTCATCATATGGCTCTGTAATTTACTACATGATTATCACAACTACATATTTGGTGTGGGGATATAGATATACATGCACACATGCATACACAGAGCCAAACTTTTTTGGCACAGAGGCCCCACAGTCATTTCAAATTGAGACTCTGTGCTGCACTTGTTCCAGCACTGCTTGTCTATTGCCAACACATTGAAGCGCCTCGGGCTTCAGTCTGATTCTTTGTTTGCTTGCCCATTAAAGTTCTTATCCCACACTCCCTTTTGGCAGAAAATTTTGTTATTTCTGCTTTATGCTGGCCTAGGCCCTTCTCTTGCCTCTATTCCCATTAACCTATAGCAGTGACAGCCAGGAGCAAACTGAAGCAGCTGGTTGGAGATGCTACTATCAGACTGTGAAACAGCTGTTGTGCAGAGGGGCCACCCCGAAAAACTCTATTACAGCATTGCGGGGCTGTAGGTTGCCCATTGCAGTTGGGGAACTGGGGAAAGAGAGCACTTTCATTTTCAAATATTTAATTGCTGAAAAATGTAGGGGTGTGTGCAGCACCTTTATTGGATGTCACACAGAAGCAATGCTTTCCAGGTACTTTTTGGCACTTCACGTCATTATCTTCTTATTGCCAGCATGGAATGGCCCCATGTTACAACTCAGTGTGCAACTGTTTTCCAATTTTTCTGTTTAAATTAATATTTACCAGTTGGTTATTTTTGGCAGTCTTTTATTGATAGCACTCATTCCAAACAAATAGCCAAATTCTGCTCTTGGTTACAGCCATATGACATCTGGAGTTATCCCCACTTTTACCAATGCCACCAAGAGCAGAAGTGGTCCTTTTCCTGTCTTTTTGTAGTGTGACATTTGTTCTGTCTGGAGCTGGGCTGCAGTTTTAACTTTGAAAAAGTTAGGATACATCATTGAGTATAGCTCCAAAATGTACTGATTGGGTACTTCTCTAAGACACTAAATAGTACCTGCATTTTACCCTTCAGTAACCAGTCACTTCAGAACGCCATGGAGTTTGTGCAGAAGTAACTCTTGCAAACGCACTATAAATTGGATCTTCACTATCTGCCAAAAAAATTAATTACTCAAATATTTTGTATCCATCATCAACCAGGTGGATTAATCACTTCAGAGCTATTTTAGCTATTTTTAAACTAAAGATGTAGCAGAGTCAGTGACAAAAGCATAGGACCTACATTGTAATTTGAATAGATTTGTAGCAAGTGACGTGCTTGGTGCATTTTCTGCCTGTCCTGTTGCCTTCAAAACTCCCTAAATGTGTAACAGTCCACATTGCCTAGACTGAAGCCATGCTGTTGGATACTGACAGAATTAAATAGCTCAGCTAAGACTGTAATAAAAACTATGAAATTGCATGACACTGTCTATGAAATTGGCGTGTGGGCCTAAGCACTGTTGGGTTGGACTCACAATAAGAGCTGTACATTGAGTTACATTCCTGTTTGTCATCTTAAGGGTGGGAAATCACCGAAAGAACAAAGTCAGTCACCAAGTCTGCCAGGCTAAGTTTGCTGTGACATTGATAAATATTCAAGCCAATGTCTTTCAAATGTTATTGTGAATCACCTTTCCCTCCTTCCTTCCCCTGCTTCAGTCATCTTGCTGGCTCAGAATATTCACCTTTGTCTCAGACCTCAGCTGCCTTCACTTTATTGCATATGATTGCTATTGTCTTTGTCTCTTTTATCTGCTTCACTGTGTCTCATTTTCCTAAAGTATCTGGCACCCACTTTTCCATAACACTGTTCCTTTGTTTCAGGAAAACATAATTTCAGGAGGCAGCAGAAATACAGTTCCAAAGGCCACAGGGTGACATCCTCTCTCACCTGATCTTTATTCATATCAGGGTTTAATGGCATTTTTTTTTCCATTTCTCAAGCACCCTGCAACACCCTTCCTCCCTGACAGGAAGGCACATTTCATTTCTCATAAAAATGCTTTCCTACCAATATTCTGTTCTTCAGAAGTTTCAGAGGCCTTTATGTCAAATGTTGGCTTTCTCATGTGGATGGACCTGTTGACCTGGTTGTGTTTTATTACTGTTTTGACACTTTTTTCCCCTTCCTAAATACGGAGGAACTTAGACCCTTTTCTCATTTCTAATTCCTGTTATATTGATTTCAGCAGCAATCTTCTCAAACTGTTTTTATTTTGTGGTAGGAACAATTGAGAATTCTTAATATCTAAACTGTTTGGCTTTCTAAAAGTAGTATTTTTAACATAGGGCTAATCTTATGTTTATGGTCCATACATAATCTACCTGCCTCAGATATCATCAACAAAAACAACAACAACACAAAAAAAAAAGAAAAAGAAAAGAAAAAAGAAAGAGTAGTTTCTCTCATTTCTACCAAGTCAGGAAAGGTTACTGTTACACAGTCCTTTATGTACAGTTTCTTAGCTCCCTGGTGCACTAAAAAAGGGTCCAGTCCATTGAAATAATACAAAACCTCAGTTGCTGATGGTAGTGGCATGTGATTTCCTGTGTACATTTTACACCAGAAGGTACAGTGCCTATTGTACATCCCCATTTAGAACTCAAACACAATGGCTTGTGCAGCTGGATGGTGACCTGCCAATGAAGTTTAAGACAGCATAGACTTCTACACGAATCTGCAGATTAATGAGACTGAGGACTGTCTTCTTTTTTCCCCACAAAAGGCTACTCGCACATTCAGAATGTGCTGTCGACTAAAACCAGAGTTCAGCTCGCCACGGGAGTAGAGAGAGAAGAAACACACACAGGATACACCTCAGAAACAGCCCAGCCCTTATGGAAAACTCCTGTGGAATTTAACACAAAACGATACACTTTCTACAGCTTTTTTTTTTTCCTGTGCCATCCTATAGCTCAGATACCTCTTCTATTAAATTCTATACAAAGGCTCAAAAAAGTTAATATAAAAGATGTAATGCTCCATAGGTTGTAGAGTAATTTTATAGTGTTCTGTTACATTTCTATAGGACCCCCTTGTTTCTATTCCAATTGTTATCTAGAACTTTTGGTAAAAGACGCACCTTATAACAGGCCTTTTCCTTCTCTTTCAGTTTTCCTTTAACAAAATGTGTCTAGAGATATACATTGCAAAGTATACTTCCTACAACTCCATGATTTTAAGTGTACTAAACTCCCACATGTGGCAAAAGCATTGTCTGTCTTCTGCTTAGAAAATGAAGTAAACTAGTAAGCAAACTGTCAAAACCAGACAAATTTAATTTGCAACTGCATTCTCATCTTGATTAGGTCAATGCAGCAACACTAATGTGGAAGAGAGGGGAAAATGAGCTTTCCATCCTTTTTTTCTACAAATTTGCAGCAAATCCAAAGTTATAAATGCTTGCAGAAACCTTCATTTGTGAATGTCCTCTTGGGACTTTATGTTGCAAGGTAAAGTACATTGTGCAAGGGTTAATTTAGCTCCTCGGAAAAATGAAAAAATTGTCTTCAGGAAGTATTTGGGACATTAGAGTACTACAATTATGTTTCAATTCTTACAAATCTGTCCTTCTGGAATAAAGTGACTTTTGTCTTAAGTGTTGATTTGAGCTGTTTCATAAAAATGGGCTGCTTAATGTTTGCCAATGGGCACAAAAACAGCAGGTACTTCAAGGATGACTAGTAAAAGCTTTTGAGGTATTTTTGTAGCATTTTCTTTTTTCCTCTCAGATCATTCAAAATTTTCACAATTTGCTCTTACCCACCCTTTTACCCTCTTATGACTGCATCCAGCAAGCCCCATTAGAGACACTGTTTCTGTGTTCCCATTCTATTACCTCCCCAACAGACTCTGGATCCACCTAGAGAGGGGCAGATTGTGGTGGGAGTTCAGCGCTGGAGACATGGACAAGCTGATTATACTCTGCCAAAACCCAGTGGCAGTGACAGAAGGATGGTAGTTGTGATAGGTGACTGGAGAAATTAAAGTAATTTAAATGGAATTTTTCACTTTAAAGGTCACCTAGTTAACTATGTTATAACAACACAAGACTCATTAGCCCCTGTTTGTCCTGGCCATGTCTCCAAACATGAAATTGTCTTCACATATGTAGTTCAGCAGGAAGAAGAACACAAGAATTTCCATATGACCTTATGATGAACAATACAAATTAAAATGACTAAAGAGACGTTTTCTTACAATTAGCTTTTTTTACTGACTTTTTGCATTTAGACTTAGTGATCAAAATAAGTAATTCCACATCTATGAAGACAAATGCTGCATGTAATCAAAAATGTATAGAAGACTAAAAGATAAAGTAATTGAACAAGTGAAGTTCACATGGTCTACTAATTTTTTTCTCTTGTATGAATTTCATACAGTAACCATGTTTTAATCTTAGAGGCAGGAGCTGGAAGCACAAAGAAAAGTGACAGGCTTTAGCTTATCAATTTGAGACAAATATTTTCAATCACTTATTCTTGACACAAGGATTACCCCTGCCAGCTTTTATGGCTTGAACAGAAGGGGCCCCACAAATGTTTGGTAAAGTGAAAATGTCTTTAAAAATTACTCGCAGGAAAAACACAAGTTACAGTAATCCTCCTTGAGATAACTAATGTGATGTATTAAGCAACTATTTTGTGTCAGTTTTGACTCATCAAGTGCTTATTTTGATCATGAGGATGCCTCTGATGGTGTATAACAGTCTCTGAATATATGAATTCAATACCATCCAAAGTATCATCAGATGATATAAAAAAGAATAAGTTCAAACTCACAAAGTGTTTGTGTGGATTATGTATCCACTTATTTTTATTATCAAATCTTTATTTCATTCCTAAGACTATAATACTATGTTTTACTGCTTTCATGATTGTTTCAATTCATCTAGTTTCTGCATACATTTCATTTTTTACATAGCTCCCTTGAGAAGCAGCTTTGCATTGACTCATTTTCTTTCTTTTCTCTCTTTAAGAAAGTTTTGTCCCTGTGGATTTTCTCTGAAGGTGTTTGGAATTGATGAGCTGTGATTTCAACAGTTACCCAGACTGACTGAGCAGTAGTGTCTCATTCACATTGTGAGTGTGCTTGCTGAACTTGGCACTATGGGTGCAGCCAAACACAGTTTTCACCCATTAATACTGTAATCCTAATGCATCTTCTGTTCTTTGTCTGTCCTTTGATCCTTTAAAATATTCTTTGAAGTATAGACAAGCCTTACTCCTCTTCTAGAACTGCAAGAAAAGTATCATCACCATCTTTGGGAATGCTGATTGCTATTCCTAGTTTTCTAGTGTTTGAACAAAGCCTGACTTTCTGTTAACACAGTCATTGTCTGGGGCAATATATGGTTGAATATTTGTCCATGAATCCCTGGTTTTATTTTTATTATTTTAATGAAACAGAGTAAACTAACACGTAAATACATTCATGATGTTCAATGAGGCCAAGAGCAAGGTTCTGCCCTGGGTGAGGGCGATCCCAGGCAAAAATGAAGGCTGAGGGATGAATGGACTGAGAGCAGCCCTGAGGAGAAGGACTTGGGGATTTTGGCGGGTGAGAAGCTCGACATGACCTGACAATGCACTCTTGCAGCTGAGAAAGCCAACTGTATATTGGGCTGCATCAGAAACAGCATGGCCAGCGGGTTGAGGAAAGTGGTTCTCGCCATCTACTCTGCTCTCATGAGACTCCACCTGGAGTGTTGCGTCCAGCTATGGGGCGCCCAACAGAGGAATGACACTGAGCAGTTGCAATGAGTCCAGAGAATGGCCCCAAGAATGATCAGAGGGCTGGAGCACCTCTGTTATGAACACAGGCTGATAGAGTTGGGGTTGTTCAGACTAGAGAAGAAAAGACTCCAAGGAGACCTTACAGAAGCCTTACAGTGCTTAAAGGGACCTACAAGACAGATGGAGAGGGATTTTGTACAAGGGCAGGTGGGGATAGGACAAGGAGAAATGTCTTTAAACTGAAAGAGGGCAGCTTTAGATCAGATATTAGGAAGAAATTCTTTACTGTGAGGGTAGTGGGGCACCGGAACACATTGCCCAGAGAAGTTGATGTTCCATCCCTGTAACTGTTCAAGGCCAGGTTTGATGGAGCTCTGAGCAACCCATTCTAGTGAAAGGTGTCCCTGCCCATGGAGAGGTTTGGAACTAGATGATCTCTAGGGTCCCTTGCAACCCAAGCTGTTCTATAATTCTATGAAATTAAAACAATACATTTTTTACTTTCAT
This sequence comes from Grallaria varia, assembly GCA_013396735.1. Classification (NCBI taxonomy): domain Eukaryota; kingdom Metazoa; phylum Chordata; class Aves; order Passeriformes; family Formicariidae; genus Grallaria; species Grallaria varia. The sequence continues at coordinate 433,598 of VWZG01007514.1, forward strand.
TTAATATTTACATGTGTCATTTGGGAGATCTAAATCCAGCTGTATTACCCAGATCTGTTGCTGAATAGCCTCATTTTCTCTCTTAAAGATAATTTTTTTTTTTTAATCTGGTCAATCATATTTGTTATACTAGTCCCTCTACATCTTTGGGCCCTGAAGTTCACTTACCCTCCGTAGTCCAGGTGTCACAACTGCATAAATGGAGTCTGAGAGGCTGCTCAGCGATATAAACCTGAAAGACAGTCACATTTGAAGATAAAAGTTCTCTTAGTTCTATCACTACTGGTATTCTTACCATTGCCATTTCTTACATCTGAAAGGTAATAAGTACTGATAATGGGCAAGGAAGAAGTGAGTATTTATCTAAACTGTGCTTGTCTGCATCTAAAATATTTTCACAGTGCAAATCTCCACATTGCCGAATACCTGAAATCCCTGATCAGCTCATACTGTTAGCTTATAGTCTGGCTCTTTTCTAGACCATTCCAAGCGCATCCCCAAAACAGTGCTCTGACAGTATGACAGATGGTTTCCTCCAGAAAGCATTCCCAAAGGCAATATGGACAAGATTGCATCATGTTATCTCTCTTCTCCATCTCTGTGACAACATTCAGCCCTTCAAGTATTCCCCTGCGCAAATCCCTGAGCTCAGAGAACTCTGTTCAGTGGAACTAGCACCAGAAGGGCTGCAGCTTGGGGGCCGTGGTATTTCAGATACATTGAACAAACACCACAAATAAAGAGTGCTCTCCAAAGGCTTACTAGCCCAAGCCCAAAAGGTGAGCCTGCATGAAATGATGGCTCAGGGCTCAGGCTGCTGCAAAGAACCTTAACTACTGGGAGCATGGATGGGAGCTGACTGAGCCCCTTAGTCCCAGAACCAGGGCTGCAACCCACCTCCTCTCATAGCAGCAGTGTAGACTCAGACAGCAGCTATTGGCACAGCTCTGGAACACAGTTTAGCTGCCAAGCACATGGCTGAGGTGCAACTTTTTCTTGAATAACTTTCTTACTAAGTGTAAATCTAACACAGTAGCATGCAGCCCCATAGCTATCTTTCTATCAGTCTAAAAGAGGCACAAACCTACTTTCATTCAAAGCAAAACTATCAGGCTTTCACTACATTTTTTTTTGCTCCCATTCCCTAAATGAAAAAGATCCCAAACAAGAAAAATGACCACCAAAAAATTCTTGCAAGTACTGAGAATTCCTAAAGTTATTGATTGCAATAAAAATACTCTGTATTTGGCTGAATTTTCAAACACACTCTGGTACTTAATGCAAAGCTGGGACAGCACTACATTTCTGTATTAACACATCTGGAGGCCTTCCAGCTGCTCCTGATGTGATGCTTCTCAGCATGGGGTCCCTTACAAATATTTTGTATTCTGCTGGACCAGAATTCACCCTTCAAGAGGTTCAAGGCACTTCATCTCATAGTGGATGGTAACTCTTCGCTCAGCAGAAGTCCACATATTCTCTGCTTCTGTTCATGTAGAAAAGCAGTCACAGCAGGAAAAGAAGTCATAGAAGGAAAAGCAGAAGAGATGGTTGACAGAGAAAACACCAACTATGTGGACATGAATTAGGCTGCTGAAAGAAGGGCTTCTTGGCCAATAGGGACTCATACCCTATAAGTGGAAGCTGGTATACTTAAAGAAGGCTCTTTAGTTTCCAGAATCCTTCCACTTAGTGCTTTTTAGAGCACCAGGTTCAGCCAAATGATTCATGAAGTTAAACTGGGATGCTAAGGGAAGAAGGTAAAAAAAATATTAGTTAAAATTCTTTCTTATCCCTGTTATTACTTCATTTTGTAGGAGACAGAGATTAGAAGGAGGAATAATGGTTTGCAACAAAAGGAAGAAAAAGGGAAATTATGACAAAGAAGAATTTGAAATTTAAGATATCTGTATATCCAGAAAGGAAAAAAAAAAAAAAAAAAAAAAAAAAAAAAAAAAAAAAAAAAAAAGAGACAGAAATTACAGGACTGTGTGAAGTACATTATACACAGAAGAAATCCCAGCAATGAAATTTGCCAGGAATCAGATGAAGGCAGTAAAATCATTAATAATGAAGAAAGCCATATTCAATAAATATATCTCTCCTCAATTCGGGAAAAGTAGGATGACAGCAGTATCATATCAGGCAGCCAAAGCCCTTTTCAGTCCATTAGTAACCAAATAGGATGTTAAACATCTACTTGTGATAAAAACTTGTAATTCATCAGGCCCAGATAACTTGCACCTGAGGAGTCTCAAATAATTGGTGAAGGAGATTCTTCCTTCCACATGTTAATTTTTAATGGGTCTTGAAATAACATAGAAATTCCCGAAGACTGGAAGAAGACTGATGCTTTGCCAGTATTCACCAAGGACAAACATGATGACCTTGGTAAATACAAGCCAGCTAACCTAACATCAAACTGCAGTGGAGGTGAAGGGGGAGCAAAATAATAGAATATGGGATTCAACTGATAAAGAATGAAAGGACGGGAAGTAATTAATGCCAGTCAGCATAGTTTTATGGAAAATAGGTCTTGTCAGACAAACCTGATTAAATTACAAATTTGGCTGAAAAGGTGACTGCTTCAGTATGATATATTGAGACATTTGTATGGCATTTGATTTAATTTTGAAAAGTATTCTGATTCAAAAAAAATATTGTACAGCCTTACTGCAGAGGCTGTACTAGCAGAACAGTGCTCTTATTAAGCAGCAAATCTCAAAAATGAATTGTCACTGGGAAGTCATCACTGCATATAGATATTTTTAGCAAGACTGGGAAAGGGTCAGTGTTAAGCATGGCACCTGAGCATTTTTGTTGCTGAGTTAAATATAAATTACTGTTGATTGTACTGTTGTTGTGATCTTTGCAAATACAAATAGAAAAGTAGCCAATATGTATACAGACGTGATGTTACATCTTTATACAGCATTGGTGTGGCTACTGAAATGCCACACAGTTTCAGCAATCATATGTTTCATGAAGCTGTAAAAAATCAGAGGTTTGAAAAGTAGCTGCAAAAATCATTGTTAGAACTGAAGAAAATGTCTTACCATGAGAACTTCAGAGAATATGAAGAGATTGCTAGATTACAGTGTGTAAATACCTCCATCAGCAGAAAAGCAACTCACCCATTTTCCTTTTCCAGCACCCCCAGTGTGCTCGGACAAAAGAGGTAGGCAGTCATAGGGCCCAGGTCACCCTGAAGGCTTTCTGTTCCCACATCAGTAGCAGGATAGGTTAAACACAGCCTGGTGGCAATGGGGTGTCCCTCATGTCAGGAGGGGTGCCTGACCTGCTACACACAGCAGCGCTTGTGTAGGTCGTCTGCATCTGTGAAGGCTCCAAGACTTTTCTCTTGCCTGTAACCCCTCTCCAAGTAAAAGGGCAGATAAAATGACCCTGCATAACTCAGGAAATGTCCTGGCCAATTATCTTAGGGAGCCTCAAGGAGTTATCAGAGGATCAAAGACCCTTCTCTAGTCTTCAACACAGAAAAGTTGCGGCTACAGGACAAAAGGAGAGGCAGGGGAAGAATGTGACAACTTAATGATGCTACAGTAGCACTGGGTAAGATCCTCAGCTTGAGTGAGCAGGTGCCATTCCTTCAAAGTCAGTGGAGAGATGCTGATTTACACCAGTGGAGAATCTGACCTATTGTATTTTTTATTTGCTTGAGTCCTGCCGTGGCTCCATAAGCAAAGGTTAATGCAGGTCTGCCGGGGCAGGCTGGAGTTAACACAGAATGGCAGTTGTGAGGTTGCTGATTCTGATAAAAGCAAATCGTGAACTGCAAGCATCTGAGTGTTGAGTGTCACATTCACACCTAACAGCTGCCCTTGCCTGTTCCCTACAGTCATCCAGTTCTGTCATCATGATATGTTTCTGAAACCACATTTGTGCTGCTGTCACTTTTTGTCTTTCAAAATTTGTGTACAGTCTTTCTGTACTGACATGTTAAAAATGTTTGTAAGCTTCAAATAAGTGGATTACAATATGTTTAACCCAGGCAAAACACTTCCATATATTAGGCAGAAACTTGAGTCTTTACTTCTTCTAGGTCTGCACTCTCCCCTGTAAAACTTGCGGTAGGGATGTTAAGATTGATAATATTGATAAAGTTGTAGGAGGTACCTGACGGGTGAGGACAGTGAAGAGTTTGCCTCTTTCACAAAAATTTAAAAAAAAAAATAGGAACCTCTTTCTAGATCTCTGGTTTTTTCACTATCACAATGTCTCTAAACAGAAGAGTCAGACATCTCTACAGGGTTGCCCAGGTTCGCTATTTCCGCCAGTCCTCTTTGGTTGGGAGCAGCCTATCAGCAGAGCCACGGCATCTCTAGAGTATTTTTGTCTGTGTCTCAGTACTGGGCAATGTCAGTACTGTCAACATGTCAACAATCAGTGGCACAGATGTGGAAGATAACACTAGGACAGATTTTGAATGTCAAGCACAGGCCCCTCCAGGACTGGCAGCTGGGAGCACACCCAACTGAGAGATACACCGGTGACACACTATGCTTGCAGTCCCCACTGGATTCTGAGCTCACTGTCATCCCTGAACTCCCACCCTGCAGGTTATTTCCTAAAAGTGATTAACTGAACTTTTCCTCTTTGAAAGGCAGCATTTCCCAGCTCCTGCTGGGTTTTTACCTTCACAAAGAGTGATACAGACTTGCACTCATCTGCTGAAAAGGTGAAAACCTGAACCCAAATTACCCATAAACTGCAAAGATACCAGAAGCAGCTGCCTAGCTACAGGAGGACACAGTTTAGGACAGGCCACGAAATACTCCCACAAAGCCCATTAAGCCAGCTAATGCTGGGTTTTTGATTACTTATACCATAGTGCAGGTCATGTCAGTATCTTGTGAGTACCTGGAAAAGCTGAAAGCGGCTGATGGTACCAATAGTTTCAGAAAAAAAACCAGAAAATAAAGGATAGAAAAGACAAGGTTAGTAAACCAGATCTCTCTGGAAACAATTGCATTAAATATAGAAAAGGTTATATACCGTTTCCTTTGTCCTTTCTCTCCCCATAGGCTGCTTGTGCCTACCCTGTAGCTGATTTTATTGTTTATTCCTAACTCACCCTCCAGTTTGCTCGGGGCCCTGAGTCTTAGCAAGTGACTCCCCAGTCCCTTTCCAAGTTCAGAACCTTTCTGGGTAAAGTCTGCGGTGACACATAACACAAAAAGACAGCTTTGGGCACAGGGCATGCAGCCGTTCCTGGAGAGTGCAGTCTGCGGTTCAGCGGTACCGTTTATGGAAGATTAAGTGATTAAGCCTAACTAAAAGTGACTAACAGAGATGGATCTTTCCCTGTCAAACACACATGCAGCTCCAAGGTTGTCAGTGAAGGTGAACAGCTCTGCTTCTAAAGACTCCTTAATTTTAAGAAATTCAAAGAGCAGGCACGACACTTTGTTCTGTGACTTTCTTAAACCCGTACCCTACTTCACATCCTTTCATGAGCCATCATCTTTCATATTTAAAACAGACATAATGGAAGATAAAAAAAGAAAGAAGAGATGAGAAGTATAAGTCTCTGCAGATGTAAGGTATAATTTAGCAAAGTATAGTTTTATCATCCAATCCTGCCAGGTCCCCAACACATTCTGTGGGGCACAGACTCCTCCACTCATCTTGTGAACAGTGGGGAGTGAAAGCAGTCCAGTCTTTTTCTGGTTGTTTGAAACTCCTTGGTGTTGGCTATTCATTCAGTCGTTGCATGCATATTTATATGGCTAAAGTCTTGAGAATCTTCATAAATTGATTAACAAGTCTGTGTTTTGCAATAAACCACTATTTATTTAGGCATTCAAACTGATTCATAAAAACCCATGTTCAGATTAACTGAGGAACATAGTATGGAAACACAGATGAAATAGAGAGATCCAAAAGAATATGTTTTATTTACAGGTTTTCTATAAATACAGGAAATGGGGGATAGGATAAATACTCTAACAAAGTAGTTACTAAACTGTTTTCATTAATAAGTTAACAAACCAGTTTTATTTCTTGAAAACATCCAAAGTAAGCGAAAAGCTATGCAGGCAGCTGGTTGAATTTCTCCTGGAGGATTTGAATGGGACTGCTGGCCGGTGCTGAATTTCACTCTTGTGAATAAATTCATGCATTATCGCTTGGAAAGCAATATTTTCCAGGGTGGAATAAAGCCTATTTAGTAAATTATTATTTTTGTTTTTAAAACTAAATGACTGTTTATTAAAAAAGAGACCTACTGAAATTCAAATTTTTCCTCATTTACCTGAGGCATAATCAAATTGTCAGCTGTTTAACAAGGGTGATAATATCGAACAAGAGTGTCATGTTTGTGATCATCCCAGCTGGTTCCCTGCAAAGGACACCTCCTCAGAAGCTTCTTGTTGGTGAACCCACATGATCTTAGAGAAGCCTGTGAAACTCAATTAGCTCAGTTGATTGGAGCATGGTGATAATAATGCCAAGTTTGTGGGTTTGATCCACATATCGGCCATTCACTTAAGAGTTGGATTGGATGATCCTTGTGGGTCCCTTCCAACTCAGAATATTCTGTGATTCTGTGTGATTGTTAAGAAGAGATCTGATAATGCACATAATAGAATCATTAAAGTTAGAAAAGACCTCCAAGATCATCGTGTTGTTAGATATGAGTTTTTTGACTTCTTTTATTTGGACACAATATTATCTGAAACACAAATGCAGACTTCATTAAAGAATGTAGAAATTCCTCATTGACTTCAGTGTGACCAGGATTTCACTACTGCTGTGTATCATGCTGTTTTCAGATATCAGAAGCCAATGCTGAAACATTTTATTTTACCAATATACTAATGTGGAGAGAAAAAGAGCTGAGAATGTTTCAAAATAGTTTCTAATGTTATAACAAGATCCAGTAACTAAAAAGACAACTGGGCATTTAAGGGATAGAAATAAAGCATATGTGTTTACTAGTTTTTTTCCGTAAAACCATTTTTTAAGGGCATTTATAAATCAAGACTGGTTATTTCCTAAAAGTTTTGCTCTATTTTGAGCAGGAATTAGTTCAAGAAATTCAATAGCTTGTGCAGTGTTAGAAGTCAGAGTAGATGGATTTAGGAGCTGTGACTTTATTCATCTATCTATAATGGACTTTTCTGTTAATCAAAGTGGATTGACCATAAGGGCAGTTTATTTAATGTTAATTCATTCATGAATTGAATACATTGTTGATCACTCTTTTTAAATATACTTAGTTATAGAAATACCTATAATTAAGATTCCAGACCTTTGAGCCTGACATACCCAATCTACGCTGAACTGGGATGTAAATGGCAGTCCTGATGCATAAGATGCAGTACTTGGTTAGTGGATTAGATGCTGCTTTTATTATTTTAACTGGATGAACCAATTCCATCCCTGCAGACCTACAGTGGGTCATGATTAACATTTAGCTCAGTTGCTGAGTGTGATAGCATATTTTTCAAGGACTGAACCTATTTTCATTGCTCATGCTTTTCTTGTGAAAACACTGATGTTTTAACTAATTCAGATAAAGCCGGTCCAGAAAGACACATTATTTTGTAGTGGCTCCAGTACTTTCATCATGTTACAATGGAAGAGAACATCAGAAATGTTAAAGGTATGCAACTGCACATAAAATATATTAGATATGTGGAATAGTGTATTGTCATGGCCCTTAGAGCACAACTAGGTCTTAATGTCCCTGGGTAGCTTCCCTGGGGACCCCACCCACAGTGTTTGCGCCTCATCTCCTGCTGCCCCAGACAGGTCCCTGGGACCTGGCTCACCCCTAACCTGTGGCTGGTGATGAACCTGTTCTCAGCACATGGTTTTGTTCAACCGGCTCAGCCTCTGCAGGACTGTGCCACACAGAGGGATGGGGCTTACGAGAAGGGGAGGCTGACGTTTGGGGAGTTGTATCATTTCCCTTGCACTAGAGTACTTCCAAATTCTGATTCCTGGGGTGAACACACAAACAGTTGATCTTCTGCAGCTGGTGAGGTTCTTCACAGCTGAAAATGTGATGGAGTTAGGGCAGCTTCTGACAGACCCACACTGCATCCTGGGTGCTGAGTTAGCTTTGAGGTGGCTTCTTTAGGTGCCCATAGCAGAGGAGTACGAGCAACATTTAGTGTGGTGGGCACCTGTGGTGCTGGGGAAAGTGCTTTATACCTCAGTGTTGTTCTTAATTTTCATTGTGGCTGTTCACCCTGTGTCTGCAACAGGGCAGTACAGGAAGAGTGATGTTATTTTGCATACTTATTTTCTCTACTGTTATTTTAGTGTTTCTGCTTTGTTGGAATTATCCAGAGAAACAGACTGGGATGTAGTATTGATATTGAACAGCTCAGATTACTGTTCCTGTTATAATTTAGGACTAGAGTCTCAGTTAAGCAACACAAGAGTATCTTTAGCATAGTGACTCTCTGCCACATACTGAACTGCTAGTAAGATTAAAATCTCATTCTGCTGGACCAGTCTTTATTTCATTCTTTTTAGCAACATTCTCAAAACACTTCTGCAAGCTAATTTCTTCTTTCAAGATTGTTTCTTCAACACATTTATTTTTCTTTCCACTTTACTGATTTACTTCCTCTTGGAAATTTTGAGCCTTAAGTTTCAACTGGTGTGTTTAAACAAAAAGGAGTTTACTAATGATTTAGTGTACAAATAATTTAACACAAAACTAAATACACCTATGCTAACAGCACAGATTACAACCTTTGGATGTTTACATCAATCTACACCGCTTGTAAACTGTGACAGGCAACATCAAAAATGTTTACATATGCTTCAATGTTTCATTTGTATTTTCAAAAGGAATATTCTTCTAGTGCTGTATCAGGGTGTAGTACAACTGATAATTATATACAAAATACTCAGGGACTAAACTGTAGCACTTTTCTTATTGCAGACAGCTTTATTGGTTTCCCTTACTGTATTTGAATTTCCATAATAGATTTATTCTTAATAATTCTAAGATAGAAACTATTACTTTGTGTAAATTTGGTAATTTCTTACTGTTGAAAATTTTGTTGTATTTACAGCGTGACTGTTGCATGCTTAATCTTCTTGATGTTTTGGGGTTTTTTTGCTGATTGACTGATTTGTTATGAAGAGAACCCCATTCTTTATGACAATTTTTCATTAATTCCATGTATTTTGGGGTTTTGTTTTTTGGCTTGGACTACAGGTTATGATCCTAAAATATTAGGACAGGATAGTTATTTTCCAGCCTCTGGGCTCTAACCTAAATCTGGCATCCACAGTCCATGCAGGGCAGTGTTGGGCTGGCCAAGAACCGTGGCCCACTGACTCTCAGCTGGCCCAGCTCTAACTGGGGCAGGTGGGGCTTGTCACCTCCAGAGGCCCCTTCTCTTCCTGCTTGGTGATCTCCTGCCCACCCCACCATCTCCAGGAGCCTTGCTTCCTTGCTCTGCTGGAGAAGGGGTCACACAGGGTCCCACTGTGGCAGGTGCTGTAAACCAGGGTGGGCAATGGGAAAACTTGAATGACACTGCACCTGCGTGAGCCGAGTCCTGGCCTGGTAATCCAGCAGGCCACGACACCTGAACCCCCTGTGACCTGAGCAGCAAACCTGCTCGTGACTGAAGAGCTTTGCCCTGGGATGCCTTGCTGTTCCTCTTGGTGACACTCCATTGCCCTAGGGTGAAGTAAGTTTCAGGTTACCCCCCTGGCTGCTACACTGATGCCTTCAGTACAGTCCTTGGTCACTGTGCTCCTCCAGAGCTCCAAAAGGGAGGCTTGCATGGATAACAAGCAAAGTTTAAGTAGGCCAATCCTGAAGATGACCTTTAAAAGCCGTTCTGTGAGACAAGAAGTAATATTGTAAAGATAATGTTTATCAGTGGAGCATGGAAAGTGTCCTTTGGCAGACGAATCTGAACGTGAATAACAGCACCACCAGCCAATTTCTTTGACACTAGGAAATTTGTGGTTAGGTACAAATTAAAACAAACGAGCAAAAAAAAAAAAAAAACAAAAAAAAAACTCAACACGAAATTCAGGGGCTGGGAAAAGCCACCGGTGCGAAGGAGGAGAGGAAAAATCACCTCCCGCTGTGCGTTTCTTCAGATTAACGGGACTCGCTTCACCGGGAGCTCTGTTAGGCGCTCATTAGCGAAGAGACGGGCAGGAGAGCCCCGTCCCCGGGACACGGACCCCGAGCAGCGGGTGCCTCGGGGATGCTCCCGGCGAGCGCAGGTGGCGCGGGCAGCTCCCTCCCTCCTGCCCTCCCGCATGCGGCTCCGCGGGCAGGGCGTGCGGGACCCCAGCGGGACCGGCGGCTCCCCGGGTGCGACTCCGCCGCCGCCCGCAGGAGGCGCTCCCCGCGGCGGGCAGGGCAGGGCAGGGCAGGGCCGGGCAGCGGCGCGCCGGCCTCCCCGGGCTCCGTGTGCTCCGGGAGCGCAGCGCTCCGAGCCGGCCCCGGCGCCGCTGCCCCTTCCCCGCCTGCAGGCGGCCGGGATGCGCCCGGAGGCGGCGGCGCAGTTGGGCGGCCTGGAGCGGTTCGCCAGTCCCGGCAAGGGCCGGGGGCTGCGGGCGCGGCAGCGCTTCGCCGTGGGGGAGCTGCTCTTCTGCTGCCCGGCCTACGCCGCTGTGCTCACCGTCAGCGAGCGCGGCAGCCACTGCGACGGCTGCTTCGCCAGGTAGGGCCGGCCGGGCAGCGCCAGCACCGCCGCGGCTGCGGGCGGCTCGGCGGCACAGCCTCCCTCCCCCTCCTCCTCCTCCTCGGCTCCTCATCCCCTCCTCCTCCTCCTCGCCTCCTCATCCCCTCCTCCTCGGCTCCGCAGCCTCCCTCCCCGGCCCGCCGCTCCC
>VWZG01007514.1:444546-503531 GCA_013396735.1 Grallaria varia
CAGTTCTGCTCTTCCCGTGCGCTGGTGGTTACGTAGGCATGTGCGTAGCCCTCCTTCTCACAGGAAGTTTCATTGATGCGCCTGGTTTCGTAATAACTTAATGCTTGCTGCTCTGAGCCAAGTTTTGATAAGAGAGAAGGGGTCTGCAATCGCTCGGTTCACGCTTTGCATCTCTACGGTGCGAGCAGAATACGTAACTGTCATGCAATACACGGCAATGTCTCTGTTTATCTTCTCTGCCCTAACTCTTAGTCTCCTGGTAAATTGCTTTTACCGGGGCAAGGCGCGCACAGAGCAAGAGGTTCGCTGCCGCGTGGCTGGAGCGCTGCCTGCTGCTGCTGCTGCTGCTCGCTCCGTGACTGCCGGCGCTGGCGGGCTGCGCGGGGCTCGAGTTTGCCAGCTTGTTGGGGCCTCCGCAGCTGCCTTAGCCTGGCTGGAGGGGAGGTTTGACCTGCGGCAGGTATTCCAGTGTTTGCCGCAAGGCCCTCAGTGCCAGCTGCTTCAAGGGTAAAAAGGAAAAAAAAAAGGTTAGGGTTAGCGCTAGAAAATTAGGCATGGGCATGACGCTGTGACGTGTCACGTGTCATAGCATGCCACGTTTTTAGAAGGTGTACTTTCATGGCTTCTGACAGCTTAGCGAAGAATTACAGTGCTTGCCGGGTTATAACTCAGAGCAAATGTTAGTGTTTGCATCAGGAAAGGAAAGCAACTGTTGTGATTTTTTTCCTATTCATATCAATACGTCCTTTTTCTTTCCTCATTACATTATCTACGTGTCTGACATTTTCACCTCTCTCTTTGCATATAAGCACCTAATAACTTCCTAGTGAAGTTGATGAAGGAGTCGCTGTAATTTAAAGAAGGGTACACCTCTCCTTCACGCCAGTGACTTTTCCTAGCCCTTGGATTTGGGGTTGAGGTGTTGGGTTTTGGTTTGTTTTTTGGGGTTTTTTTCAAACTCTTGTGCCTAACTGGCTGGTTTTGTTTATCACATTCAGAGGATTAGTCTGCCAAAGGACCAATGAATACTTTCCGTGCTCCACTGATATGGGGTAATACTGCAAAGATAAGAGTTACCTCGTGGAATAGCTCTTAAAGATCATCTTCAGGATCATCCTACTTAAACTGCCTGTTATCCATGCTAGCTTCTCCTTTGGAGCTCTGGCGGAACACAGTGATCAAGGAATATACTGAATGTAGTAGCGTGGCAGTTAGTGGGGTAATCTGAAACTCATTTCACACCAGGGTGATGAGGTGCCATTAAGAGGAATGATGCCTCAGTGATGTAATATGATCTGCAAGTGCTCAGACGTGTGTTTTGTGTCTGTGACTGTTGCATTAGCACTAAACTAGCACTGGATTCTGAACTGTGCTTGTCGAACTTGCAAAGAGTGTGAGGAGAAAGGCTGTGGGCTCAGCGCTAGCCTTGGGAAGAGCAACTTTGCCAAGTGGTAATGAAACGGTTGTAGTAATGTGGGCAAAATGAGGCTGTAACATTGTATTTGCATGAGATAGTGCTTGTTACTGTAAATATGCGGTTGTGCTTGAGGTGCAGACTTGTCAGCATGAGGAATCATGATGTTAGCCTGGCTCGCTCATGTTGCACCTTCTGCTTTGCAAGAACAATCAGATATCAGACTTGCTGTGCTTTATGGACTCCAGATGCCAATGATTGCTGAAATGTTGTCCCTTAACTTCTTGTACAAGAGCACTCACCCTTTTTTTACTCTAATGAACTTACCCCGGTTTAAGGCAATTTTTTTCTGCCACTTACACCAGGGAGGGTGTGCAGACATTTTAAAGTACTCGGTAGTGCTGAGAGATCCCTCTTGCTGTCACACCAAAATGTCACTTGTTGGGTAACACGTTCTATTTTTGGTGGGATATGCTATGACACGTGTACCTTGAAGCAGAAAAGGACCTTCCTTTCGGCAGTTCCCTCTATTGGGATAAAAATATAAAAAACAGGGGAGTGTGAACCTTATGTCAGCTCAGAATACACAGATAGCAGAGCAGACTTTAGTGGGACAGTAAGCAGCTGTGAGGTGACAGGAGATCAAACAGTGTATTTAATAATGTAGTATGGTTTCTTGGTGTTTGGAAACACTTATGAAACAAAGGTTACGCTTTCTGTAACCAGGCAGAGAAGCAATAGAATGGGCAGAACAAAAGCAAAGTGTTCGTATTGGTGAGCGAGTATATAGAGCAGTTAGAAACTTTGGAAAACAAGAAAAGTTAGCTCATTATGCATCTTATAGTGGCAAAAAAAAAGATGCTGTCTGTCAAATAACATAGAATAACATGTTTCCAAACCCAGTAATTTATCAGGGCAGCAGAGTGCTTTTGCGTAATAACAGTTGTTAGGAAAAAGTTGCTTTTGAAACTCTAAACAAATGAAAATAGTGTCTGCTGTTCAAATATGTAGTTCAGTCTGTAGATGCAGTGCTCTGAAGAAAATACATTATTCATTGTGAAATGAAAAATACTGTGCATAAAGTGATCCAGCATACAATTTTATTTCATTCAGCTTTCGAGAACAGAATAACTTCTGTTTTCTTTTTAAGGAAAGAAGGATTGTCCAAGTGTGGAAGATGTAAACAGGCCTTTTACTGCAATGTGGAATGTCAGGTACGGTAATGCAATTTGCGAGGATGTGGAGGGAAGGAGGGCAGGGGTTGCTGAACTCCCAATTTTTGTTTATGTGGCATTGACAGTCTCTAATTGTAGCTATGGTTAATAGCTGTCCAGTCAGTTTCAACATCCTACAGATGCTGACCATGGAGTCGCGCATTGGACGATTACAGGATTTGGACATGGTCTGCATGAGTCTTTCAAGATCAGTAGCTTCAGGGCTTGGTACCACTGAGACTTTGATTAGAGCTGCCTGTCAGCCCACTAATTATGTCTGTATTACTTCTTCTTTTAAGGACAAACCACATAATTTAACATTAGCTCACTAAACTGGGAAGAGAGCCTGTGACTAATGGAAAAATCAAATCACTAAGTAGTCATCTTAAGGGAGTTTTGTTGGGTTTTCTCTTTCAGAATCCTTACAAATATTTTGAGTAATGAGACTGCTACAGCTGATCATAGTCATAACCTACCATGCTTTCTCCCTAAGTTTCTCATTCTGGCGACTTTTATTCTTTTTGTATACTTTATTAAAGGCCCCTGAAAATAGGATATAAGCGTATACTAAAGTAGAGCAATATGAAGACATAAAAAACATTTGCATGCAGTTCTAACTACATTTTTACTTCAAATTAGAATAAACACCTTTTGGGGAGGAAAAAAAAATAAAAACATTGCCAGAACTAGTTTCTACCCTTTGTGGACTATCAGCCTGATACAGAAGAATTGTCCAGTTTGCATGTGAATAACTCAACTGGATTGCTAGTTGAATAATGTAAGCTATATAAGGTCTGTGGTGCTGGGCACAGAGTGTGGAACAATGTTCACGAAGGATTTGAGTCACCAAAGGTCTGGCATGCAGTTACGTGTTAGCTATAAATAATTCAAACCTTCTCCTACATGGTAGTGCATGTGTGGGTACACGCAAATTATTCCCTGTCGTCGTTATCTGGATTGAGATGTTGGGGTTTGGGCTGTTCAGTTTGCAGGCACTTTGAAGGTGGCTATTGCTGTTATTTCAAGGATTTTCCTGTTGTACAAGTGCTAAAGTGAGCATTGCCTCTCCTTAGTTTTTCTTTTGTTACATCTCCAGATTCCTGCTTTTTCACAGAATCTTGTCCACTTGTGGGCAAATCAAATAGTCGTTTGGTTTTGAGGCACCAGTAGGGCTCAACATGCTTAATAGAAATAAGATTTTTACAAAATTTGCAGTAGTTCATAGAATATTCAAAGCAGAAGCTTATTGTATGAGCATTCTTAAGGATCTGGAGAGGAATCTGGCTGAGTTTTAAGGACAGTATAGAGAAACCCCATGATTCATTTATGAAAGATGCTTATTTCTAAGAAATGTTTCCACATGACATTATTTCTTAGAAAGCTTTTTACTAAATGAGGGGAAGAAGTACTGTTGGTTATTCAGCAGTTTTTATCGAAGATTGTGAGTTTCTTCTCTCACCATATAAAATTCCCATTGGTTTAGGAAGCAGGTAAGCAAGATTTTCTGAAATAGGAAAGCCCAGTAATTTGTGCAAGTAGGTGTCCTGGTGGTATTAGAATTTATTCCTTCTCATCCATGGTCCTTTGCTTTTACCTCCAAGTGTTCCACCCTCAATGTTCTAACTTCTAGCCTTAACAAAGTTTATACTTCTGTATTTACAAACAAGGAAGGATTGTTTTCTCTTTTTTCCCCTGGGCAAAGTCTTGTGCGTGTATTGCTTTTTTTAGTCTGAATTTTTTACTTTTGATTTTTTGGTGTTCATAATTCTCTCTCTCTCTAGAGGTACATGTGCCTGGAATAAAAACCTGAACTTCTCTAGCTGAGTGTCCTTAAGTCTGTTGAAGATAATGCTCAGCAATAGCCTGTCTGATAAGTTAATGAACTAAAATCTTCTCTACCTGTTGGTGTGTGATATGATGCTTTAAATATAAAGGCCCTTTTTAGATTTTGTTGGTGTCTAGACAATAGTATGACAAACACAGGTACTAGCACTTAATTCTTACTGGTGATACACATACAGCTTTTGACTCCCTAGTTCATATAACACCATCTTCCATCTTTTGGGCCCTTCTGAGTCAGCCTCATGAAATTTATGAATGTTACTGAGATTGAATTCTTTGACACTCTTTCAAAGTTACCTTCAAGCGTAATATTCTCTAAAAGCTGGTCTCCACTGACTGTACATGCTACACAGAAAATCTGCACTGCATCTTCATCCCTGTCTTGTTCAAAGGCACTTTTCAGCAGTTCAGCAATTCTTTGTCAGAGCCAAAAAGGACATCTGTGCCTTGATACTGAACTTGTAACACTGGCATGTACAGCAAATATGTCCCTTTTACCCCCTTGGATTTGAGACTTCATGCATCCGTGGTAAAAGGGCAGGGCTGTACTTGAGAATTGTGATGGCATTGTACATTTTTAGTTGTTTTAAGTCTTCTATGTAAATTCTTGATTTATTTGTTTGGTTCAGGTAAAAATCAGACATACCCAACAAGGTTGTGGTATGATTCCCTGTGTTGGTTAGTACTGTGTTGCTCAATAGAATTCCGTCTGACGACTGTTTACTGCATGAAATACACTGGGATAAAAACCCTTTTTAGGGTTAGAGCTAGCCCTTTTCGTACTTAAAAACCTGCTGTACCTTAATTCATGGGAATTTTTGTTCATGGTGGGGAAAGATGGATCAGGAGGAGAAAGGTAGAAAAGTGTGCAGCAGGAAGCAAGTTTTTTAGATGTCTTTTTCAGAATTACAGATTTCATAATTACAGGCATATAGTGCATTTCTGTTGAATGAGTTGTGGGTTTGTTTGGGTTTTTTTTTCAGAATAAGGGTTATTGAAAGTAAAGTTACTGACATTACTTGTATTTCCTACTCTAGCAGTATAGTATCCTTGTCTTGAGGTTCCTAAAATACTTTCCTGTTATTCTGTTTTTACTAATTGGGTGTGTGTAGGTACACAAAGAGCAATTGCCTTGCTGAAGATGCCCTAAGTGGTAAAAGTGCCTCTCCTATAGTGTGACCAGGTGTTTGATGGATTGACCTGGTTCTGCTTTGCAGTATAATCCATTTGCCCTGGTCACCAGGAAAGGTGGTGTCCCACCGTGTGAGGGACTGAGCTCAGGAGTCTGTCTTGCAGTGCTGTAGAGGCTGATTTGTGTAGGGCTCCCTCCATAGGCATACATTGACATACAGACTGACTTTGGCACAGTTCACTAATGTGTTTCTTTTGCCTACTTTGGTCCATTTTGCATTTAAGATAGACAACCACAGGTTTGACCTGGGTTAAGCTGGATGTTTGCATAGGTGTGGATTCAGTCTCAGATGCAGGGCACGTGAGAATGGACATTGCCTTCACTGCCTGTCCTTGCTGCCTAGTGGGCTGGATCTAGCCTGGGTTTGCAGCATCTTTTTTTTCCCAACCCCTAGTGCAGTTCTCCTTTTAAAAGAGTGTGATTTCCAGCTAGTTCATACTGTTCCATTCTCCACTATAGCCTCCTTGGAGCGCAGGCCTGTTATTATAGTGGTGGCTTTCAGCCCCCATCTGCAGCTGTTTGGGTCTTGACTTCTTAAATTATAATAATTTCAGGCGAACAGCAGGAGACCTGTGTTCATTTTTTTCTCCTCAGAAATTAGCTGCTGAAACACTCTGAAGAGAAATGTTTTAAGAGGGTTACATGGTTGTAATTGTGGAACTGGTGAACTTGAACCAGCTACTGGAACTCCTCTTGCTTTTATTACACATAGCTATTATTTATCCCAGATGGAGTGCAGATTGGGTAGCTGGAGTGCAGAAAGAGATGTTTTTGTCATGACTTTCAGCATTTGAAATGTATTTTGAACAAACTAATTTATGGGGTTTTTTTTAACATGTTAAAACCATGTAGTTGTTACTGTAGTTGGTATTTCTAGAATCAGGGAAACAGGTTAGACCTGGAGTTAGCATTAAGCAGGTATGTTTTAAATGGGACCTTGTAGAAATTTCCCACTTCTCTTTGGTGAGCTCTAGAAAAAAAATACAATTTTTTTTGCTGTAGTGATTCTGCACAAAAAGATGATTGCACTGCAAGACCCTGCTTAAGGTTGCCCTGGGGAAGTGTTTGTCCCACTACCCAAAAATGTTCCCCATGTATTTTTCTTTGATAAATATCTCCTGTGTGCATGTTGAGCATTAACTCCTGGGAGTCAAATACTCTCTATGGCCCAGCGTTTGGTAAATGATAATAGGGAAAAATGGCTGTGAGGATGTATGAAACTTCTTCCTTTACTGCTTGGTGAATGGCTGTATCAGAGTACTTTACCAACTAATATCAGACATCAGAAGTTGTCTCAAAGAAATTCATTTAGAGAATTGAATGCCATTCGATCACAATTGAGCCTTAAGATTTTGAAGAAGCGGTCTTAACCCCTGCACTGTCTTGGCTATCATTTCTATCTGGTATTTCTGTCTCTTTTCAATTGAGTGAAATACAACACAGTTTTTATATTGTATTGGAAAGGTCTACTGAGAAAGAAGGTGCAATGACATTTGTTTGGACTTTTTTTTTTTCTTTTTAAGTATTGCATTTTGTTGTTTTTTTCCTATGCTGACCTATAGGACAATGTTCTGGCTATTAATCCAGTAGTCCTGGACTGTGGAATCTTTTTGAAGAAGTTGGTGAAGAAGAGTGTTTCCATGCTTTGATGTGAAAAGCATAAGCTTTAAAGAACTTCCCTTCCAAAAATGTCACTCCTAAATGAAGGGGAAAATACTGTGGATTTAATGAAAATAGGAAGAAAATATCATTAATATAGCATTAGGGATTCAGCTAGAACAATACTACTTGTTATAATTCATACTACTTGGAGGGAAATGTGGAAAGGAATGCAAAATACAGTCCTACTGTGATTGCAGGGAAAGCTGCTGTCATAGTGTTTCCATCCCAGGTATTAGTCATCAGTGCTCTCTCTTTTTGTGGCTTTTATCTCATTTCATACAATTCGGCCGTACCTTGTCCCTTTAACCTCCTTACCAGTTCATATAACTCAGTATGATTCTGCCTGGGGAAAGATTTTAATTAACGCCGTGTAAAGAATAAAGGGACGAATGGATTTTTAAAAACACTGTTTCGAGACAGGCATGTGATTTTGCATTTTGATTCTTTGTTTTATCAGGGAACTTCTCCTGTTTATTTAGCCAGTGTGTACAGATGTGAATCCTGCAAAACTTCAGGTTCTGTGCCTTCCCTTTTTGAACACCCAACAATCATGCTACAGTTAGTGAGTGTCATGGGTGTGCAAGAAGAGATGAGAGATGAGATTTCCCTCTGTCTCTTCTTAGCTTTTAGCATGTGGATTCCTAAGCAAAGGCTATCAGGGGTTTTCCAGAAAAAGGTCTTGTGGCATACATAGGAAATGGGTCTTTCTGGGGATGCGTTTCATAGTGTGACAGCTGTAGGAGAGTTGAGAGTGTAATTTCACATGACATGGTTACAGCGTAATATACTATTTCGGTTCTGATCTGTATTGCCACATCCTTATGCAGCTTATTTCAAGCAGCCTGTATGTAGGGTTTTTTGGAAGTACCTTACAGAGATGTCAAGGACAACAGAATTGACATTGGGGCTGAGTACCTTTGCAGAGTTGCACTGCTTTGAATCCTGCACAAGGCTGGGGCAGGTGCTTACCTTTCTTTTCCTAATAAAATAAACTCCTAAAGCTGTCCATGCCCTGGGCAGTTAAAATAGCTGCCTTCAATGGAAGAATTTTTGGTATAGTAGCTCTGAAATTAGTAATCTCATGTTTCGTTTTGATCTGCAAAACCTGTAAATAAGTTGACTAGCCAAGGCAGGAGATGCTGAGGGTTCTGATTCTGCTGACTGTTCAAGTGCCTGGGGTTGTTCTCTGTAGCCTGCAGCTGTAGTTTCCACAGGAAATCCATTTCCCCGTAGACATGTATCATATTTACTGGTCCTGTGTAGATGTTTTAGATAGCTTCAAATGTGTCTCTCCAGTGTCTCAAATGGCTCTCGCCTTCAGACCTTAGGCGGCTGAGGGAAACAGTGTTTCTCCTGTTCCTGCCACTCAGTCACTGTGATGGGGCAGTTTGTTTGGTTTTTTTAAGTTATTCAAAAAAATTCTGGGGGCATGGGGCAACAGAGTGTGTGATACTGGGTGAATCACAGTAAGGGCATTTAAGAACATTTTGGAGGTTGCAAAAAGGTTTTCAAGTTTTCACTTCCAAATTTGTTGGATTTGTTGTGACTTCTTTCCACTGCTACTGTTTCTACCAGTGTGAATCTGGTATAAAAACAGAACTTGATGCTCCTTGTGCAGACAGAACACTATAGGTCTAACTGTGTGTTTGGGATGAGATATAGCAGTAAATAACTGTGCATTGGTTAAATATTTCAATGTTTGAATGAATAAATAAAATGAAGAGGACAGCCTGTGGGAGATGGTTAATATGTGATTCTGTGGTATTCTTTGAAAGATTCTGTGGCTTTGGATGAAACTTATAAAATGCCAAAAGCCAGTGCCCTGTGTCATCACTCCAAGTATTATTGTATGTTGAGCTAGGAGTATGCTATACATTCTTAACTCAAACGTGTTTGCCTATATTAGTGTGTTTTCATTGTTTAATTGTACTCTTATTCTTCAACATTCAAGTTCAAAATGATAATTCTATTCAGAAGGTTTGGGGTTGAGCTTACATATACTGATTCTTACAGTGATTGTGACTCCATTGACTTGAGGCACATCACCCCTGATTACACCAGGGTTCCCTCATAATGAAGGCCAAGGTATTAAATGGAAATGAACCCAATAAAGCCATCAAGCTTAGACCTACTCTGTCCTCACATGCTTGATCTGAACAATAAGAACAGGTGATTTATAAATCATGTTGTCTGTTTGCTTCTTTGTCACTTAATTCTTTGTTTTACATTGAATAAATGAAGATGTTCTGACCTTAGCTCATCCCCTGTGAATTCGTTTGAAAAAAGCAGGATAACTGTATCCCTTAAATGTGACTCAAGCTTTTGTTCAGATTTAGTTAGCGTCATCTTATTTTTTAAAAGGAAACACATTTCACTTGACCTCTAGGATCTGGCAGGACTTGCTTCATCCCCTTTTTTTTCATCACTTTATCTCCATGGCTTTTTTTTTTAAATATATTTTTCTGTGTTTTCAGAAGGAAGACTGGCCTATGCACAAGCTCGAATGTGCTTCCATGTGCGCATTTGGGCAGAACTGGAATCCCTCGGAGACCGTGAGGCTAACGGCGAGGATCCTTGCCAAACAGGTGAGCAGAAGGCTGGACTTGGGAGGTATGCTCCTACTCTGGGTGCCAGGGAAGGCAGGAAAATGAAAATTGACCGACAGTAACTATCCCTGCAACTCTTCCTGACGTCTTTATGAAGCAGTTGCCTGTTGTACTATTTTTCAGCTATAGTTGCATGGCATTATGTAGCATACAACTCCTGGTATGTTTGTGAGTCAAAAACACCTCTGAGGTATTCAGGTATAAACACTTAGGAGATGACTGGTGAAAAACAGAATCTGAGAGAGAAATCTCAGACCCTTGGCCTTTGAAGAGAAAGAATATTTATGAGTAAGGAAAGAAGATTGCAATGTCAACCTCCATTTCAGTGTTCCCTAACTATATGGATACTGAGGATAACACAAGTGCTTAGTGGGAGGGGATGAGATTCATGAGTTTCAAGGTTATTATGCTGTGTATCTTTGTAGAGGTCTAAACTCTGCAAAAACAAATCCTCTTTGGAGCATATTTGTGTGATTGAGGTCTGCTTATGTGACAAGGACAATCTGGATACTGTACGTAGGGAGGGTTTTGGTGGCCTGCTGGGAAGGTAGCTGCGTGCTTGCTGTGAGTGTAGATGTGCGTGTGAATTTACGTGTGTGTGACTTAATTAAAGCATGGTTTGGTGGTGATCCACAAACAAAATCAAACCTTTAATGACAAAAAGTCATTGGAGTAAATTTGTGATTTTCTGGCTTACAGGGAGGGGGGAGAACACTACATGTCATAAAAGCTAAATATGCAAACCATAGTCCCTGAACCTCAGCTGCTGGGCCACCTGCAAAGCCATATTTAATGGACAAGATTACAAGGAAGTGGCCTTAGGCCAACAGTGGAGCATTGCTTTTGAACTCTGTCAACAGTCAGTTTATTCACTTTCCTCAAAGCTAAGCCTGTCTTCTGCCTGCTTGCTATTGTTAGCAGCTTTCTGGGTGTCTGGAACAAAGTGAATGACATATACATAAACTGAACAGTATTTTAAATATAAATTTGATAGGAGTTAATCTTTGGCTGCCTTATTTGGTGTAGAGAGAATATTTCTGTGCCTTTACAGAGGGCAGTCAATTTAACTCATTGCTGTTCGTAAACTTTTATAAATTCCATGCAGTGTGGATTTGTGTTTGTCTTACAGTTAGGAGTTCCCAACATACGAATGAGTGAGTACACAAAAGTGCCAAATTAAAACATTTTCTTACTGCTTTTTTCCCCTTATTGTTAGAAAACTCACCCTGAAAGAACACAGTCGGAGAAGCTGCTTGCTGTTACAGAGTTTGAATCACGTAAGTAAAAAAGGCTTGCAGGTAAACAGAGGCTTAGACTTAACTATATTAATGATTTGTTTCCCCTTGGTCCTGCTCCATCAAAACCTTTCAGAGCATCCCACTCTTGCTGGAGGAAGGGAGCAAACAAAGGACATTGTGGTTCCTCATTTTTTTGAAAGTGCAGTACCTTATTTCTTTTTCTTTTTTTCTTAGTTGCTTGTGGGGGCTTTAAAACAAAGGTGAAAACCTAGACAGAATTCATTATGTAGCATGCATCCATCTCTTGATTCTCTGGTACTCTAGTGTCTTTTGAGAATTGTAATGTTGTAAAATTAAAATAGCTGGTATTTGTTACCAGGAGGCATAAAATCAGAGACTGCACAGTTGCTTGATGGTGACAGTGACTAAGGGGCTAATTGCAGAACCCTCTGGACTGTGCTTCAGTATCTGTCACTGCCAGTCAAATCTGACATGTTATATATGATTATGTTGAAATTCCATGTCCTAAAAGCTCTAAAATAATCCAAGGAAGGAGATGAGGCAATGGCTTGCTTTTATCTGGGAAGCTACTGTTTTATGTCCAGTAAGGCAGAGTTACAAGTTGACCAAGTAGGGGCCTAGTAGCCATCCTGGGCACAGTTTTCACTGGTCTGTTCCTTCTCTTTCTTGGTGCTTGATACACGGAGGCAATAGGTCATATATTCACATTTCTCACTCTGATGGCTTCTAAAACCTTTTCCAAAATGCTGAATGAATGTAGCCATTGCTAGGACTTGAGGTAGCAGAGTAACCAAGCACAGTAAGATTTCTGTCTTACTTGCTTCCTAAACAAACATACCTGTCACCGCTGTTAGGACAGCTGGGGAACAAGGGAGAAAAATACCAACATTTAACTTTGCCTAAGGCGAGGATAATTTTTACAGGTAAGTTGGTAGGATTGAGGTTGAGGAGAATATGGGTAAGTGGTGAAGTCGTTTCTCTATATTCTTCTGCATTGCAGCTTGTCTTCAATAATTTATTATTTGAGAGCTAAAAGGCTGAAATGGCTTTTTTCTGTTGCAATGTCCCACTTGTCCTCCAGAAGCCATTGTTTTGTTAGTAAGCACCCCTGTTCCTTCTGCCTTTTTTGACTCACCTCACCTCTTGGCACACCTTTACCGTGTTCAGCAGTTGCCTTACACTTTGCAACACCCTGAAAAGGAGGGGAAAAGGCACCTGGATGTCAGTTGGAAGCTCAAAATTTTGCATTTCTGATTTGTTCTTATTCTCATCAAGTCATCCCATTTTGTTTTCCTCGGTGTTTTTTGTGACTCAACCATCATTCACGTCTGTTCTTACAAATAATTTCCTCCTTATTCCATTGTTGTGAAGCCTTTTCTCTTCCTGCGTATTTTTCTTTCCAGTGTTATTTTGAGTTGGAGAAGAGAAATGGATGAGTTGCTCATTCCCACAGAGCAGGAGAGAGCTCATAACAATGGCACGGTGAGAGAGAGGATTAGGAAAAAACTTCTCAGCACTCTGTTCTTGAGGAGAGAGCAAAGAGACCAGGGGTACACTGTTCATCATCTAGCTTGCTCTGTATGGACCAGGCAGGAAAAGGTTCAGTGGCCAGGGCTTTGACCTGAGGGTAAATCTCTAAAGAAGTCCATAATGGAATAGAGTTGGCAGGTGTGCCAGGACATTTCCACTGGTATTCTTGCTGTCTCCTATTAGCCTTAGATATCTGCAGGTTAAACACACCCCTGTTGACAGTTACCCCTCAGCCCACGGAGATATGGGCATTCTCAGGCACTGTTTGTTACCTCCTAAAGCAGGTGCCTGCAACAGGTCAGGTGGATTGCATTCCTGGGCACTCTTGTGTTGTCCTCTTCTTGCTGCAAAGAGAACCCCTGTGACTAGCCCCAGTGCCATTGTTAGATTCGTGTCCTGTGTGGCCGCAAATAGGACCTCTGTGCTGGGAAAGACCATGTCTTTTAAAGGCAGCGATAAGCAGTCTTAGCAGGAGTTTGGATTGGTTCATGTTGATAAGAAATAGGTCTCTATGAGAATGTTTTGCTATGTAAAGTGTGCTTTAAGATGAGTGACACTGAGTGTGACTTCATACCACAACAGATGGGACCATGTTGCTCATAAGGTCGTTTCAGGTAGCTGGAGTAGCTCCCACGGTTGATAGGCTTCTAGAGGACCAGGGCTGGCTGGGCTGTTTGCTAGAGTTAACAACTGCATTTTGAAGACTATAACCCTTTTCCCAAGAAAGGGAAATCTGTGTCCAATTGCCTGCTAATTTAAAGATGTTAGAAAATGCTTTTTAATCCTTCCTGTTCTTGTAGCGCCCATGTGGCTTTGGCAGAAGCAGTGCTATATTTATGGAAGAACAAGCACTTCTCACAGTACTTCCAATAGTCTGTCCTTGGGTGTTTTCTGTTTAAGCCTGGACCTGTTCTAACCTAAATCTATCTACAGTGCATGGGGGAGTTTTCCTGTTGCTGAAATGGAATGTGTTCTTTGTCCACAGACATTGACAAACTAGACAATGAAAAGAGAGAGCTGATTCAGAACGACATTGCTGCTCTTCATCACTTTTACTCAAAGCACTTGGACTACCCTGACAATGCTGCCCTTGTAGTTCTCTTTGCACAAGTAAGTTGGCTAGAACACAGCCTGCTTAGGTGGATGGTGCTGTAGGAGTTTAGCCTTTGTGAAAGGGGGAATTTTAATGGCAATGGTAGCTCTTTGTTTATCTTAGGGACAACTGAGTGTGCTTGATGGAGAAGATCTGTTTCGTTGAGCAGAAGTGGCTGAATGTGCCCCATTTCCCTATGAGTGAAGGAAGAGGCTCTTGTCTGCAGACTTTCTATGAGATGCTTTTCAAACACTAAAGGGGAAACAGCCTTTATTAAACCCTATCAAAGTTAGGCTTCTTGTGGGCCAAGTATAGTGCAGCTGTTGTTGAACTAAAGTGGAAGGCTGCTGGCCTGAGACCCTGCAGAGGCAAATCCTTCATTCAGGCTTCAGATTTGTGGAAATCCTTGCTGGTCAGGTCATCATTGTGTTTGACCTTCACAGGGAGTAAACTTCAGAGAAGTAAAAAGAGCAGCCTAAAACTTTTATCTGGTGTGTGTCTTTTAAATGTAGTCAGGTGGTTTGGCCATCTGGACACATGAAGGAAAGCATATTTTTTCAGGCAACTTCTGATATGTCATTTCTCTTTTCTCACCTACTTTTCATATGCATCTAAATTGAATGTATTGTACTGCATGGAATAATACACCAGTGGAATAATGAAAGATCAATTTTCTTCTTTTTCATTCTTTTCTTCCGTATAAGCCAGTGTTAAACTTAAGTGTCTGAGGAAAAAGTTTGATATTTTGAGATGGGGACAAATGCTGACTATTGTAATGGAAGCTGAGATGGCAGTACCCTGGCTGGTAGAGCAGAGCTGGGCATCTACCAAAAAGTATGATTACTATTTCCTTAAAACAGAGATACTCTTATTCTGTGAAGGAATAGTTCTTTAGTATGTTTAACATCTGCTTATCATCCATTGTGTTGTTTCTAATTTCTTTTTGATGAGGAGGGCTTTTTTTTCTCTCCTGAAAACCTTACAATTTATATTTGCCAGAGGGACACTTCAAAGACATCAGTACAACCAGTTCCTTGTGGTGTTACTGAATATTTTTGTTAGAATGTGTCCAGAATCCCCAAAGATTATATTATTTTTTGATTCATGTCCTGTTCTGGAGCAGTTCTACCAGATCATGATACATTACCTGACTTCTGTGAACTGCTGACTCCTAGATCTGATATTCCATCCAGTCTTCCCTAGAGATATGTGCTACCCTTAGGTGTTACCTTAAGCTCATCCTGATCATCAGGTAATTGTGGATGTTGAAATTTTTTGAACTAAAATCTCCAGAGGTTATCTGGATGTTTTTCATAAGTGTTTTACAGGATACAACCTTTTAAGATTTTCTACCCAGCATGAATCTTTCTAGAAGAAAGGGAGACATATTTGCTCTTGATAGGTACAAACATGTTTTCTAATGATTAGTTTAGGTTTTTACTGTAGTATGGATATGTTGCTGCTCCTTTGTTTTGCTTCAACACTTGCTCTGGCCTTGTGGTCTCCTTTGCTCCTGCATTCAGCATTGTTTGTCCCTGTGGCTCAGAGCAGTCATTTGGGACTTGAATATCTCTGACTCCTTGCTCATTGCTTTTAGTGGGCTTTGTCTGATGTTCTTCCTTACACAGCTAAAGTGTAATTGGTTGTCTTGAGTGGAGTAAAGTTTTTGTTTTCCAAAATTCTTGCCTCTCAGTGCCCTCTTCCCCAGCTGTTGGCATCATTCTGCTCTCTTTTGTCCCTATGGAATAGAGTTGTTGAGACTGACGCTCTTCCTCCTCAGTCTCACCTTGTCATACTCTTCAAATGGTTTCTTTCTTGTCTCAAGTTTCATCATTTCATCCTTTCCTTGAAGATCTTGCATTTCATGCCTTATGTTGCACATTTTCTTTTTCATCATTGTGAACAATCTTGAGCTCCGTTTTTTTTTTTGCTGTTTCTCTTTGTTCTCTTCACTTTGCCATTTTTAGTAATACATTCATCTGGTGAAACCAGTGATATCTCATCCCTTCTAATCCCACCTCTTGTGTTATGATGCCTTCATGAAGTGTGTTGTTCTGGCTTAGTGGAGGGGAATTGATAACAACTCCCTACATGGTTTTTAAACATTTCCTTGTGATTCAGAAGCATCAGGTTGGTCTTTGTCAGCCTTTGCAACCTTTCGTTCTCACTTGTTGATGATACTATCTTTCCTTTGTATTGTTTTTGTATTCAGCAATTACATTTTGGTTTTCATTCAGGTATGCTTATGCATTGGCTAGTGCAGTAGCATGATCATCTTGCGAGATGCTGTAATGCTAAAAATAGCAAGATAAAGATCAAGCAAAAATAGCAAAGCTACTCGTGAGTCAGAGAAACAGGGCAGTTTCCTGAACAGTTCATACCTGAGAAGTGGCAATGGGAAGTATTTGTGTTTTTCTAAGCTACGTTCCAGCTCATGGGGCATATCACTTTGCTTGGTGAGCAGCCTGGTCTAGTGGAAGGTGTCCCTTCCTCTGGGGATTGGGGAAAAAATTTGGTATTGGAACTTCATGCTCTTTAATGTCCCTTCCAACCTAAACCGTTCTGTGGTTCTGTGATTGCTGTTGGTTGTCAACTCTTAACCCTTCCAGAACAAATACTTGCCCTGGCTTTGATTGAGTGTTCCTGTCCCCGTTGTAGCTTCAGGTGGACTTGACCAAGTGATGATAATTGTTTCAGTGTGTTACTGGTGCTTTCATGAACATTTTTATGTTTGTAGGGAGATGATGGTGAATGTGGAGAGGTTTCTCTTCATGTCGGTATGTATGTGACTTGGAGTGGAATAAAGTACTTGACTGACGTTCATTTTGGCCACTTACAGTGATACAAACCACATGAAACAAAGCTGAAAGTCCTGTAAGATTCGTTTGAGTTGGGTGAGAATTAAAGTAAGAAGGTTTTAAGACCTGCTTGAATCTGTTCTATCAGTTTTGTAAACAGCTCTCTTGGTCATGTCTATTCAAATTAGGAATACACTTCCTCTCATACTCTGTCCTTTTCCTGTCTTCTCCTATTCTAATGTCTTTGTTAGGTTCAAGCCTTTCTCACTGCTTTTGTTGTTTCCATATGTGCTTTAGCTGTAGCTGATATGTTCTGGATCTTTGATGACGGGTGTCATTGTGGTGGTCCCTGCAACCTGCACCACCACAACTCTGTACTGCCCCAGCCCAGCTGAGTTTGCCACTGTTCATTCCCACACTGCTCCTTGCATATGTACTTCTGCTTTGGCCCCTTACTTGTCATGGCCAAATGAAGTCTCTTGCCCCATGTCAGGGTGAGGCTTTGTTTTGAGTTTGCAACAGCCTTGATTTGTCAGACACTTTCTAGTGCTCTTTTCAAGCCCCTCTTCTCTTGGTTGGCCTTGCAAGGAGGAATCCACTCAATGTGTCCTGAGCAGGTGCAAGTGTTGGACTATCAGTTCTTTAGTGTCCTGCACATTCCTTTGGATAGGGACTTCTGTCCTCACTTCACTTGTTGAGATGTCACATAACTAACTCCCTGTGAGGACCAGGAGGGTGGATAGAAAATTGTAAGCAAATTGCTGCAATTGTGTTTGGTGTATGAGAATGTGACATGTGAGTGTGGAGTACTCAGCTGACTGGAAGCTGATCTAGTGTCTCTCTTTTTGCTTAGGTTAACTGCAATGGCTTCACAATCGAAGATGAAGAACTCTCTCATTTGGGATCAGCTGTATTTCCTGAGTAGGTGGATTTCACTATTTAAAGAAAAACAAAAAATTATGTAAAAACAAATAAGGAAAGTAGAAATTAAACACTCAATTTGTCCTGCTTTTCGTATCTTTAAATGGCTAATAAAATGTAGCCAATTATTTGCAGCAGTTTTTCTTTAAAATCTGGTAATTTTGGTACGATTGCACTTGTAATGTTTTTGAAACTTAGATTATGAGCTTTATTCAGGTTGGTAGGAAACACTTGGCTAGCAGGTTCTGGACAGGGACATCAAAGCCAAATGAAAAGAACTGCAGGTGACCTGCTCTATTCCCAGCTTTCTGTTTTGGCTGGCTATAACACTTCACCTGGTGCTCTCTGAATAATATCACTTCTACCTTTGTTCCCTGGAAAACAGTAAATCCCTTTCATAACTACCTTGAGCCTCCTTGCTATGATAGTGCAAAAAAAAAAAAAAAAAGAAACTGCAAGCTGCTTAACTTTACAAATAAACTGCAGGTGTTAAGTATTAACTGCAGTTGGTGGCCAGGGGAGCACAACTCTCTTTAAGGCCAATGAACATTTCTTCCATTTTTAAGTCTGTCCTTCCCACTTAATGTTGTAGCAAAGGAGGGTATTTTCTGCCCCTGATCTTTGCACAGCCTGTAGGAAGGTATTAGCACTGTGTGCTTACTTTGGCTTCCTGGTGAGACTTAGATTACTCGTAGCTTATCTATGTCAAAGTAACCCGAAACCTACAGATGCCCAGTTAAAGCAGGACGGATTTTGCCAAGTGCTGCGCACTGACAGTAGCAGCTAGTCCTTGCTTCACGGATTCTCCTTCTCTAGGCAGGTCTGTCTGAAGCTCATATCCCTGATCTACAGATTGGAAATTAATGCCTTGAAGTTCCCAGGGTCAGAGTTTTCATGAGGAGAGGAGAATATTAAACCAGGATGTACTGGAAACGTGTCCAACGGTATCCTTTGTAAACACTCAGCATACAAGAATCAGATATTTTGTACTTAACAGTTATGCCTCTGAGCTAAAAAGACTGAAGAGTCAATTCTTATTTTGGTAGATTGGAAAAGAAAGAATTAAAATTACACATTGTATCTTGAATAAGCAGCAGCCTGCACTTTTTCCAAGCCTGGTAATACGGAGGATTGCTTTTCTCTGCTGTTTTTGTCTAAGTCATATACTTGTATAACAGGCAGAGATCCCTTCCCTCCCACTTCGAACATGGAAGCTGTATACATTTGCATAGAAGCCAGCTAAAATTTTAACACTCATCTTAAATCATGATGCAGCAAAGACTTTTGTTTTCCTGTTTTGCTTATTTCCTTTTAGTTTAAACATGTTTCTCTTTCTTTCTCCTCTGAGGTAGACAGTTTGTCTATCA
This sequence comes from Grallaria varia, assembly GCA_013396735.1. Lineage (NCBI taxonomy): Eukaryota > Metazoa > Chordata > Aves > Passeriformes > Formicariidae > Grallaria > Grallaria varia. Next base: position 463,445 of record VWZG01007514.1, read on the forward strand.
TGTTGATAGTAAAGCTGTGTGAAGATCCCCATCAGCTGTCCTGTAGCTCTTTACGAATGGAAAAAAAAATATCTTGCCTAGTAGTGCAATAAAAGGATTTGAAAATTGTAGTGTTTCATTAGCACAGCATTCTCCATGTCATTAGAATAAATAACAGTACAACAGATTTCTCCCAAGGTTACCTTCATGTTAAGCCTCGGACTCAGAGGGAGACTGACTCTTTCAGACTTATTTGTTTTGTGAAGTGGCACTTAACTTTTTACCTTTTGCTTGTGGTGGTGGTTGGGGAAAACGTTTGCTATTCTACTCTTACAGTGTTGCGTTGATGAACCATAGCTGTTGCCCAAATGTGATTGTGACTTACAAGGGAACCGTGGCTGAAGTCAGAGCTGTTAAAGAGATTGAGCCTGGAGATGAGGTAAATACACAGTGTTTGAATGTACTCTGTACTCATGCATCCTAAAATTAAGATCCATTCTGTTTTTCAAGGTTTATTTCAATTAGATGACAATTTAATAATTTTTAAGAGTAAGGATCTCTTGTTTCTCACAGTGTGAGGTGGTGCTTTGGAAAAGTTTGGGTGGTTCTGGAGGTCTATAGTGATTTTTGGAAGCAGTAGCCAATTTTGTGCTAAAACAAGGGAAGGGCACCTGCAGCAGTCACTGAGTATCTGCCAACCTCCCAGTTTACCCATCTGTAAAATGAGGCTGAGTTTACTGATGTTTGGCTAGTGCTTTGAAATTCCAAGATCAAAGCAAATTATTACGGCTATAATAGTTCCCAGTATAATAGTAATGTATTGAAATTGAAGCCAAAATAAACAAGGTAAATGGGTACAGATAAGTCCTCTGATTTCTGTTTGGACAGAGCATCCACAAAATATGGGATTTGGTCATATCACCTCAGTGGCATTTGCTGGGAAGTCACAGAAGAACAGAAGTGTGGTTTTAGGCAGGGTGAAACTGAACAGTGATGGTTAAAATTCTGTGCAATGGGTTTTACCTTGAAACTTTCTCAATCAAGTAATGAACTTGGCAGGAAGTCTAAAGCAGCAGAGCTGCATTTTGTTTTAAGAAAAAAAAAATGCTGTTAAACAGAGTCGAGGAGGATGTTCAAATACCTTCAGGGAATGAAGGAACAGAGCGTTCTCTCTGGGGATGGAGTTTGCATAGAGTTTGAATGGCTCATTTGTAAATGTTAATTTAGTGGGCGAAGTTAATGTTGGTCAAAGTAAGCTCAGATTTGATCTTTGATAACTATTGATTTCTGAATTGTGTGATAGCAGTCTGGAAGAAGGGGAGGGAGGGAGGTTATTTGTGAGGATTATAGAGGGTCACCTTTGTGAGCAAAGCAAGCTTAGTTGCTGTAGCCAAGGGTGAATTACTCACGTGAGCAACTTCTTGTGATGCCATCTACTAAAGATTATTTGTCTGTGATGTTGGCAGTCACCGCAAATGCATTGTGGTAGTGGACAAGAACTGATTCTGGTTTCAGAATTTTACCGTGGATTCACAGACATTTTCAGCATTTCCGGGGAGGGCGTATGGTGAGAGGTAGAGATGTGGAATATTTCCTTTGCTTGGCATCTCCTTTGGGTTGAGTTCTGTCTTAGAAGCTTCATCAGTTCTCCAGGACCTTTTGCACTTTCGCTTTTCTGACACTTCAGGATTTTCTAAATGTGAGCTCGTGGTTGTGCATGGGTGCTGTGCAGTCTCACAGCCTGTGTCTCCATCTTCAGGTTCCCTGTAGCCATTGCAGTGCAACATTTTAAGGGTTTTTTTTTTTTGCTGTAAATGTGGTTCCTGCATTTGACATGCTTTGAAAATATGGAAGGGAGGAGAGGAGTGTGGGGAAAAGTGTGAGATGACACGCTCACACTTTCTTTTAAGAAGAAGAAGAAGGTGTACTGTATGAAATTATGTGTAATTTTATTCTTAAAGAAGAGAGAAACCTTAAGCGTAAAGACTGAACAAAGCATTTGAAATAACTATAAATGAGGAAATGGAGCTAAAGCTCTTCCTTGGTCTGCAGAATGATCAACTGTACTGTGCATAGGATGTGTTTCTTGGGGGAGATCTCATTTTAAAGGCAGAGCATTAAAGCTAGTTGCAGGGGTTCTTTTCTGAAGACCATTGAAATAGAGGAAAACTTAAGAATAGTGTATATGAAGGGCCTTTAAAATGTTCAAAAGCAGGTTTTCTTTGCTTTAAAATATTGCTGCTGAAGTAAATCTGATATTCATTCTCCTTGAACTGGAGCACTGGGCCTCTCTTCTTTTCAGAGATCTAAAGGTCTTGTCCTAAGTTTCTAAAGCTACTAGTGACTGCTGTTGCCCCAATTTTTGTAGGTTTTCAGAAAGAAAAATTTGAGAGTCCAGCCTCCGAAAAACCAGGCCACTGTAATTTATCCTAGGCTGGATACCTGAAATCATTATTTTACTTCTGAGAAGGAGGTATATCTTTGTAGTCTGACAGGAGACTGAGATTTATGCTGTGATAATTTCCTTATCCACACCTGAATCTTGCTGTCCTGGGTGTAAGCCAGGGTAATATTTGAGGGAAATTCCATAACTAATAGAAAAGGAACAATTCTCTGTCAGATTGCCTTCACAAGTGACAGCTCCTGGTGCTGCCAAGAGGCTTGGAATGTGAGGGAGCAAGCAGGTGATGTGGTTGCAGGGGTCCACAGGTTACATGAATATGTAGCAGTCATACTACATATACCAGAACTAGTAGTGATAAATATGTTTAGTGACACTGCTTCTCACTAACTGCTTTGTTTTATTACTGTGTAGATTTTTAGCAGCTATATTGACTTGCTGTATCCCACAGAAGACAGAAATGACCGGTTAAGAGACTCGTATTTCTTTAATTGTGATTGCAGAGAGTGCGTTACGAAAGAAAAGGTAATACAATCGGTGTGAAATGTGCTTCTGACTCTCAAGGCACCTGCTTGTGTCCTTAGATGTAATTTCCTATCTGGCTTAATTACATTTGGGAGAGTAGAATAATAAGGGGATAGGGGTGGTGGGGTGGAAGTTTTGTTTTTCTGTCTAGAAGGCTTTCTGATACTCACTCTTTCCACTGTAATCATAACACATCAGGAAATTTCCTGGTAGGAGCCTGTTTAAAGTTGAACTACAAAGCAAAGATGAAAACACTGTTAAAAGTAGATAATTGCACTGTGTCTATGGCACCTGGCCAAAAGAATTTATCTCACAACTCTTTTATTTTTTAATGTATGCTTTCTATCAACTCTCAGCAAGTAAATCTTGCTTGGGGCATTTCTGTGGTCCTGTTCTGGGTCAAAGTACTGCTGCAGTTCCTGGTTGGGACATTTTAGGCAATTCCAGGTGAATGTTGTGTGACATCGCTGGATCGTTTGGACACCCAGCAGAATCTGAGAAATGGCTTTTTCTGGAACGACGTCGTATCAGTCTGCTCACAGACAGGATAGGGTGATCCTGGGCCACAGACCCTTATGACATGCAGGCCAGAGTTATGCTCGTTAGACGTAAGCTGGTGCCCCTCAAAGGACAAAGGCAGACATCCAGACACCATTCCTTAAAACAAGGTGCTAAGTATTTTGAGGAAAAGCACTTAGGGGAGAGGAGGAGGGCAAAGAGGTGGGAAAAGTATCCAACCCAACAGATACTGAGAACAGCTGTGCCTGTGCAACCATTTGGATCTCCTTCACTGGAGGTCCTACAAGAATTGAGCTTTGTGTGGCTCATCTGTAATTCCAGGCAAGGTCAGTGTGGCTGGCTTAATCTGATCCTGAAGTTCCAGATAGTTTTTCCTCCCATTTTCCCCAAGATGTCCTTATAAGAGCTCTTTCCCAAACTGATTAGACAACCATCTCCTTCCCCTAAACGGTGTCATCTTTTCCATTTTTTTTTTCAAAATAGTACGCAATATTGAGCCCATTCTGTTGATACCATGTTAGTTGTGTTTTTCCCCAGAGTTACCTTGATAATTTTGCCACTGAGTTTAATGAAGCCATGATTTCATCTGTGATTTTCAGCAATGTGCTACTCTTGGAGTTATCTGACACTCAGCCTCCTTCAGCTATGGAAAGAGTCCCCTGTAGCCCTCTTGACTGGCAGATGAAATAATAAAAGGAAAAGAAATCTAGCAATGATGTGAAGCTTGAACAGCAACAAGATTGTCTCTAGACTGCAGCTGACTCTTGATGAAGTATTAACTTAGATAGAAAGATAACAGTAGATAAGAGTAAGTGGAGCTGTCCAGCAGAAATAACAAAATATGTGGAAATGTGGTTTTCTTCTGTTGATATGAAGGATCCTTTTCTGTGTTAAGAGCATGTCATTTTTCCCAGATCTTGGTGGTAGTCCTAAGGTATTTGAGCTTTTAAAGCCTTAAAATTAATTCTACTTCATGGAAGTAGTGAATGGCAAATGAACTGGAGGGCCAGAGAATTCTAGGACTCCTAGCCAAAGCTTTTAGAGAAAGTTGCAGGTGCACATTCTACCTTTGTTTTTACATTCTTTGAAGAGCTTAAGTTCCCATATCTATATTTTTATTAATTTTGTATAGCAGGTGCACTTTTATTTGTGGGGCTTGGAATCTGCCTTTGTAAGGTCCATTGTGTTTCCTTCAGGATAAAGAGAAACTGAAAATCTTCAAGCTGAGTGATCCTCCATCAGCAGAGATGGTAAAGGACATGATCAAATATGCCAGGAACGTGATTGAGGAATTCAGGCGAGCCAAACACTACAAATATATCCTTTGTCTCACCCTGACTCCACTGGCCTTTGGTGTATGACATAAAAATCTCACCTGCTGGACTTCAGAGTACTTGCAGGAGAGATCCTGTGACCAGCAGAAATTAAACTTACCTCTGTCCTCTTTGTGTCTGAAGGCATTACCAGGTAGTTGTATAATGAAAGGCCATCTATTTATTGGGTTCCTTGACTTCTTCATACCCCCTAGTGAATTACTGGAGATCTGTGAGCTCAGCCTGGACAAGATGGGTGCAGTGTTTGAAGACAGTAATGTTTATATGTTACATATGATGTACCAGGCCATGGGTGTCTGTCTCTACGTGCAGGACTGGGAAGGTGCACTGCGTTATGGGCAAAAAATTATCAGACCGTACAGGTAAATATGAGAGTGGGTTTTTTTGGTGCTTTATTTTAGTATGCTGAACACTTAAGACAAGTTTGGGCAGAGATCACTTCTCTTAGTATATATTGTATAAACATGCTGACTATGATATCATGACTCAAAAAGGAATGTTTAAATGCTGGGACTGAAGACCACATTTTTATAGTAACAAACAATATATACCAGGACTGACTTTGAAATCCTTGCTTTGAGTTTTCAAAATAATTTTATGCCACCTTGGGGTGCTGTGGGTAGTTCTGCTCAGCTATATAAATACTGGTTTCTTAAATATCCTAGTCTTTTACTAAAGCAGGGCTTCAAATTGCATCTGTAGCCTGTATTTTATAATAAAGTAATGGAGGCAAAGCCTGTGTTGCCGTCAGCCTCCCGTGGACTGTCAGCCCTTTCTTTCTGCAGTAGCACAGTGGGCACGGTTACAGAAGAGCAGAGCCCTGTCCCAGGGCTGGGGCCCAGCGGCAGAGGGAGCTGGAGCCGAGCTCAGCTCCTGTGCTCGGAGGCTGGAGGTGCCCCGATATCCCCAATCTCTGCTGCCCTAGAGCTGAAGGTGTGGAAGAATGTGCAGGCTGTGGGGCAAGGCAGCACACAGAGCCTCTGCAGGAAAAAATTAATACTCTTTCTGATAAAATTGTTTGTGTTTTTACAGTAGTGATCTTTTTCATTAGAGCTGGCCAGTTAGGCACTGTGTCTGATCCTGCCATGAATCTCCCAAACAGATTCTCGTCTTGAGACGTGACTCTCTTGCCAGCTGGGGGGAGCACAAGAAAAGCTCTCCCTTTGGAGCAGATGCCAACGTAAAGTCACAGATCACTTGGCAGAGAGCAGTGATACAAAGAAGGAGCCAACATTCCCCGCCTGGAGGCTCAGTACTATTTGTCTTCCCTGGGACTTGCCCAGCTCCTCTGGCTCTGAGCCTGGCATTCCGGGTCAGCTCTGCTGAACTGGACTCTCTCTGCTAGCTCAGTGTGTGTGAGTGCAGAATGGCATGTGTGCCGTACGCGCTGCGCAGGGCCCCTCGCTTTCCATCCCACCAACTATTGTGCAATGCACAGAGCTACTCCTGCGGCTGCAGGGTGGCTCCAAAAACTCATAACAATGCAGTCTCTTTCTGTAGCTGGCTAGATTAAAACTAGTGGCAGAAAGTCATTGCCATCTGACAGCTGTTCAGAGGCATATGGTAGTTTCAGTTCAATTCCCAGCTGACAGGCGTCCCCATCCCAGACACAATTGGCACTGACTCTTGGCAGTCATGGCAGAGGGGATGAGCGGTGAATGGGCAGGGACAACGAGAGGCAGCTTCTTGCCCCCTTGAGAGGGGGACAGGGGCTGAGAAAATGCTGTGAAACTGCCAAGTTTGATAAAGCTGGTTTTCTTTCTCTCTTGCAGTAAACATTATCCTCCCTACTCACTGAATGTTGCCTCCATGTGGCTGAAATTAGGGAGACTGTATATGGCGCTGAATAACAGAACGGCTGGAGTCAAAGCTCTGAAGAGGGTATTTTATTTCCTGGTTTCTTCATTAGTAATACCAGTACAGACATGGGGTCATTGAAACACTGTGTGCTTGTCTGTCAGTAAGCCTGGCTTGATGGCAAATGTACCATTTGTTAATATATGTGGTTAATGGATTTTTGGCTCAGATTTGATTTTTCTAGGGATGTAGTATAGGTCTGCTCTTGCGTAGAGTGGATCTTACCTTTCCACAGTGGGCTCATACTGCAGCAGCTGGTGTGGGAATTATGCTTAACCATTTGCTTCAAGTTCTTCACTGAGATAGAGCTGCACTAGTGTAAACGAAGGAGAACGATAACTCCTCTTGATTTGCTGGGTAAGGGCAGAAAAAATGCCTGGCTCTTATAAAAGGAACATAGTGTTTCATTGAAGTCTGTGATTTCTATATCCAACTTAAACTAGGCATGCTTTTGGTGGTTATTTGTTCTGGAACGAATCAATTTTTACATAGCTGAAGGGAATTCAATGCATCTGGTAAGGCTAAAATGGGCAAATACAGCATTTGGTTTTACATCTTTCTTCACCCCTTTTTATTAGTCTGTTCCTTAGTCCTTAGTTTTTTTATTCTTTTATTTTTTTATTAGTCTTTACTAGGTATCTTGACTCTTTTCCCCAGTTGTTGTTGGACAGAATTTTATTTGTTTCTTAAGTATCAGTGACTACTGTAGCATATAATGACTTGGTGGGGAATGTCACAATGTATTTATTTTTTCTTCTTTTTTAGATGCTGGCAAGTTTCTAGCCAGCAATAACAGAGCCATCCAGCCATGGTGAAAGATACTGCAATATATGCTCTAAAATTTAACTGTTACCTGGTTTGAAATTAAAATAGGTTTTCCTTTGCTGTGGAGTTAAACCCTTGAGTAGAAATAGGAACTGTGCCAGTAAGAGCAGTGGGGATGGGGGGTAGGGAACTGTTAGGTAGATTTGTTGGCGGAGTTTGCTTCCTAACACAAACATTTTCTAATGACTCACTTCCAAAAGCTGTCTACAGGAACTGCCCAAAGTTATCCCAGCCCCTTATGTTTGGGATTTAGTGGAAAAACAAACCCATTTTTCTCTGTCAGTTTGTGAGCAGCTCATCCAGAAGGCCCTCCTTTCTTCTTTTGGGCAGGAGGAGGAGCAGAGTTATTTCTCACTGCTGCTGAGGTGGAACCAAAAGCCCTTGTTGTACTGACTTAACAAATACAAGAGCATAATTCCATAAAATTTCCCAGGGAGAAAATGGCTAAACGCTCAGAGGGCTATTCGTTGTTCTGTCTTACCACTGTGGTCTTTCAGTATTCTCAGACTCACTCTGAACTTGCTTCTCAATTCTCCCTACTGCTGCCTTTTATCACATCTGCTTGGGGGCACTGCTGTCCTTTTCTCAAGTGGAAATCTTGTCCCTGCACACCCTAAATGTGGGTGTCATGGCAGGAAAAGTGCAAGTCAGGGTTTTGGCTGCCTGCAGTGTTCACTCCTGGGACCACAGCAAGGCTGTAGGTGAATCAGCACGGAGTTGAGTAGAGCAGTGTCTGTCCAAATCTGACATCATCTCACTTTTTGCCTAAGAAATTGCTCCCTTCCTAAAGCATTGGTAGCCCCTGGAACCAGTGGAGGGTTTACAGAATCGAGTCTGAAATGCCTTAACATAACTTCTACACCAGGCCTGCATGTCCGTGTGATAGCTGAAGGATAAATTAGCCAGTATCAGAGCAAGCTCTGTTCCTACAAAGTCCTCTGCCAGAATATTACCCACTGCACTTGCAGTTTTCTGTCCTGGAGCTGGTTGCATTCAAAGTAGTTTTGTCAGGAATATAATTTTGAAAGTTGCTTTGGGCTCCTTTAAGATCAAAGATGTATTCTCTGAATGTAAAACCTTTATTAGTTTTGAATTTCATTTTATTTCCTACTGGGTTTATGACTACAAGGGGACAAAAAGTAGCTAGAGGTGTCAGACTGCTTCAAACCTCTAAAAGAGAGTATTTATAGCCTGGTGTTATATATGAATCAATTGTGTGAATATTTTTTTTTTCTTTTCATAGGCAATTGCTATCATGGAAGTAGCACATGGGAAAGATCATCCATACATTTCAGAGATCAAAAAGGAATTAGAGGACCACTGAGCCTTTGAATCTATGCAATCCTTCAAACCTTTATTTAAAAAGCCTTGTTATGGAAACCTTCAGGAGCGCTTTGAAAAGCGATAGAGTATGAACACAGTTCTGTCCTATAATTGGAATGACAAACACACTTAGGCCTACCTTCCTAGCTTCTACACATCTACAATTGCCTTTTCTTTTTTCTTCTTTTAAGGAAGCATCTGTGGTTTCTTGAAGGTTATGCCTTCTGATGGCTCATGTGCAAAAGTGACCATTTTTTTTCTTTAGGGATTTCTATGTAGATCTTATTCATGTAAAGTAAATAAAGTGGTCTTGACCCCTCTTGATTCCACTTGTACACTTAAATGGGTGCAATAGTTTTGTGACATCTACTTTTGCCTAAATAGTTTTGTTTAATCGGACAAATTAGCAAAAGCAGTACTTCTTCTGTTGTGATTTGGCACGCATTTCCTTTTTTCATGAATCATTTTTATTTGCAGTGGCTTAGCTGAGAGAGAGGGGAAATGGGTGATGAATTCTGCACACTTTACAGGAAAGCCACCACTGATCCCTCAGTCAGTTAATCTGCAGGTCCATCATTGCCTCTGGCAGATGGGGATTCATCACAGTAAGGACCTAGAGCTCAGCATGTCTTGTACAGAGAATGCTTGCACCTATCTCAGATCTTGAAGGCTTGTACAAGACATCAACTATGCAGTTTCTGGCTTTTTAGTCCCCTTTACAGGCTGAAGTGAATTTATTGCTCATATTTCCTTACAGCCATACCTTCACCTCCAGTGTATTTACAACTATTCTATTAATATGTTAGCAATTACTTTTAAAAGAGGAACATGAACACTTTCTGAGGAAAAAGTCCAGGGCTTAGCAGTCTCTGCCCATATATAAAACAAGAGGGTTTGGGTTTTGGTTTTTTTTTTTTTTTCTTTCTTTATATCAATGGCAGGAGATTACTTTTAAGGATGGAGTTAAAAAAAGAGTGTGGCAGTGTACTTCCAGCACCAACATTTTAATATGGTGCACATAAAAGTACCTGCCCCTTCCTTACTGCTTTCACAGCTTACAAAGTATGATGAGAAAGAGAACATGTCACCCTTGAGAACTTAATTGTATTTTCTTTCTTGTAAGCACTGTTCTGAAAATAAAACTGCTAGAACAAGGGTTTTGTCAGCTCATTTTGCTGAAAGTTTTCATTGCTCTCCAGCCAGCAATTATTGCTGGAGTACATAAAATTGCACCAGATCTTAAAATTCCTGAAAGCCACGGCCACATAGCTACAGCCAAGCCTAGGAACAGGGCACTAGCTGACTATTTTTATCCTAACTTTATCTTGTCAGGTAAACCCATGTCCAGGGAAATAGCACCTTTACTTCAGAAAGTCCGTCCAGAGCCCAGACTGCTTCAACACCAAAGAATTGGATTACCTGAGCATGAGCACCAGTGCGAGCCTTGGGCCTGCAAAACTTGGATTGCTGTATACAGAAGGTTATTCAAAGCTCACTTGTGGCCCTGGCTGTTCCTATAAGTTTAACAGGGGAAACCATCTCAAGTATGGTCAAGGTCCAAATACAAAACCTTAAGCTGGTACAGAAAAGAACACAAGCGTAGTTTTCCTTGAAAAAAAAAAATGGTTTATTGTTTACTGTGAATATGAAGGAACAGCCTTACCAAAAACCCTTAGTGACTGAAGACATTCTCATGTTTGCAAAAGCATATAAGAAACTATTTACACAAAGGCAGTGAAAAGGGTAAAAAATTATTGCAGTCAATTAATGCTGAATAGAACTTTTTATTATAAAAAGAGAAAGAAAAGAAACAGTGCAAAAATACTGTCAAAAGTAATCAGTTCTATACACAAGATAAAACTGACAAGCATAAGCTTATGTACTGATATGAATAATACATTGGAATATAAAATGGCATGCATAGATTTATTTTTTTAAGGCTTTCAATAGCATAGAATAGCTCTGCCATTCAGCCCTAACAGAAGTAAGTAGGGTTCAGGAAGGGCATAGAACTGATGTCTCATTTCTCTACAAAATGTATACATACAATGAGGTGGTGAGATTCAGATCACTGTTTTGTGCTAAATAGCCATGTACAGAATTACCGAACAAATAAAACAGGAAGCATCAAAATACTGAAGTAAAATAGGACAGTAAAATCCAGTGATATAAAACTTAAATGTGTTATTTCATTTAACACGTTCCACACAATTACATATGGGAATATTACAGTCATCTGCATGTGTAAACTTTTTTCCTTTGTAAAATAACCAAAGAAAGGTACTTTACTAGTGAAGAAAATGTGTTTTCCATAGGGAGCAATTGCAACAGGATAAACATCCTATTAACAGTGTTTCTGGCATTAAAGATTTGCTTTCTTTTAAAGACCAAGTAGAAGCAAGAAAATACTTTTATTTAACATACACAAAAAAGGAAGTTTTTATATATTACATCTAAAATTGTGGAACCCACCAACACAGGACATTGTGATGGCCAGAGGAATAAATGGCTTCTATAGAAAAGGTAATGTGGTTGATAGAAGATGGATCCATCAGTAGTTACTAAACACAGTGAAGGGGATACAACTTTGGCCTCATGAAGCCCCTAAAGGACTGGCTGCCAGGTGCACTAGAAAGGCTGAGCACCCTTTTCTTGACACATTCATATTTCTTCTTAAGTGTGTAAGTCAGGGTGTGCCCTCCAACCTGACTGGGAAATAATTTGTGGGAAGCCTTCCTCTTTTATATCTGTCTGCCCCAAAATACCTGGAGCTGAGTGTACAACCACTAAGTCCTTACCCAGGTGATTGGCAGTGTACAACCATTAAGCACTCTATTCATTTCAGGAATCAGCTGCAGTCTTCGTCTTTCCCTTGCTGTTAAATAGTTATGGGATTCTCCAGTGGAAGCTGCTATTTATCACTGATTTCCAGTTCACTCTCCAAAGGCAAAGTCCTGCTTTTCCCTTGCTGTTAAATAGTTATGGGATTCTCCAGTGGAAGCTGCTATTTATCACTGATTTCCAGTTCACTCTCCAAAGGCAAAGTCCTGCTTTTCCCTTGCTGTTAAATAGTTATGGGATTCTCCAGTGGAAGCTGCTATTTATCACTGATTTCCAGTTCACTCTCCAAAGGCAAAGTCCTGCTGTTGTACACATGGGAAACTCAGTGAGGGTGCACATAGAGCACAGGTAACAAAACTTCAAAGAAATGCCAGCCAAAAAATAGTTCAGGAGAACCAACGGAACTGTAACCTAAGATACTCTAAAAACACTGACAAAATTTATATACTTTAAATATTTATATAAACACTGCTATTTTTGACATGTGCATTGTTTTGTTTCACAATCTAACAATAGTTTATTTATGGTTAATACCTCCATCTTCTATGCCCCACAGCCAAAACAGACAGTTGTTCCCTTCCTCAAATCACAATCCCTGCAAACAGCTGCATGTATAATGTCCTACTCTCTAAAGACTCAGATGGCAGCTGTAGTTCCCATAGCACCAGGTCCTACAAGCAAACCTCTCTGGAAGGCTAAGAGCAAGCTGGGGACAATTGCCTTTGGGGTTCTGGATTTTCAGCCTCTCTCAGTCACATCAAAACCCATCCCCAAACTCCTACTGACTTGAAGTATACATCAGCAGATTTACACTTATTTTTGTAGAAGAGTGGTCAAATGCTGTTTTCATGCAGTCCTTCCTTTTAGGTCAGTTCAAGTATTCGCTCCCACAACATGATGCAGCCCATTTTTCCTGCAGTGGGTGCTGCCTTAGCGTTGTTTGTTGTTTTTTTTTTTCACAAAGACAAGCAGCAAAATTTAACTCAGACCTCCCTCGCTGACACATGAGAGCTGCTACAGCAGGTATCAGCCATACTGATGCTTCCTCTTGGAGCACACAGATCACGAACTCTTATAGCAAGGCTGACAAAAGCTAATTCAGTCATCATCTCCTCTCAGGAGACTGGTGGGAGGTCAGGTGTTGAGAATGGAGCATCATCAGTAGCTGCTGAATTTTCCTTGTAGATTCTTGTGCTATATCCAAGTACAGAATTTCCATCAGCACTTATTGTAGAATTGCTTGTGGACTACACAGACAAAGCAGGTATTGGATCAAAAAAAATTTCTTGGCTTACAATGACCAGCCCTATTGAAGCACTTAGGTTGGAAAAGAATGAATAAGTCTATGTTTTGCCATTTGCATTTCTGTTTGTTTACGTGAAAGTAAATTAAAATGGAAAAAACACAACTTTTGAAATCATGCAAATATTTAATATTTGTAGCTGAGGCAGCTTATTTACATAAGTGGAACAGACATGTCCTTCAATATACTTCAAGGACTGTGTGAGCAATAGGTCGAATAAGTTCTCACAGATGTGTCTCCTGCCAGATGAAATTAATTTAGGGGAAAGGTATTTCTGATAAGGCTGAGCATTTAGGGTCCCTGTATAACTGTAAAGGAAAATTTGTGGCAACAAGCTTCATCCTTCCTCAGGTAGTCAAGGATAAGAGATGCCAAAACAGGCCTTAGTAGGATATGGACCAAGCAGGACCTGAGCAGCTAATGTCCATCATCCTCCGGTGTGGCTGCCAGAGGACAGAAACAGTATGTCCACAGCACTGAGCAGTGTCAGAACTCAGCTGTCATCTCTCCCACCCCTGACTGAACAATGGTAGGCACGAAATGTTCAGACCTTAACCAAGAATTTGATGCCAGTACCTCAATACTATCATTGGTAAGAGTTTAAAGGGAAAACCAACCAAAAAAAAAAGAAAAAAGCCACCAAAAAATGCCAACACAACACCACACCAAAAAAGGTGTTAAATATAGATGAAGAGTGCATAAAAAGGAAGACACCAAATTCCCCTAGCTAGACCTTCTCATCTGCTGCAAGTCCTCTCTCAGAAAGCATCAGACTAAACATGCCAGACTGCAATGTGGGTGCCCTGGGAGAAGACTGCTCATGGCAAACTTGTTAGGTGCAGTTCCATTCACTGAAGCATCTTTGTGAGATTTTCAATCCAGACTACTCCAAATGGAGGAAACTGGTCTCAAACGACTGTCATGCTTTGATGTTAAAAAACCCCATGCAACACAACATACAGCAACTCCAAACTGTTGTTTTCTTCTTAAGGGCTCTGCTGTTAAGCCTGCAGCACTGTTGCTTTAAGCCTTACGTGTTCATTCCTGCTATGACTAACAAAATTGGATGCAAAACGCATTTTCCTGTCACTCCCTAAAGGTTAGGAAATACTGCCCAAGCAATTTCAGCCTGATAAAACTACAACAGGTTCAAAGTCAGAAGGTTCAGTTTTTCCCTTACAAAACTATATCACATTTCAGCCATAAAACACCAGCATGCTGAGGGTGGAAAGGAATCCCTGAAGACATGCACCAGCGCAATTCACTTATGATATTAGCAGATCTAGTCAAGATAAAATCTAGCAGGGAAAAATACACTGAAGACAGATGAAAGGAAAAGTTTAAAATTGCCACTGTGACTCACTTTTTCCCTTTCTTTGTCAAAGAATGGTTTCTATCTACCATACCACATTAGGAGTTAATTGGAAATGACTGTTTACTACAGGGCCATTTATTTGGTTCATTAATAGGCACTGACTTAATTTGGAAAGGATTTTGGTGCCTTTTTCTAATTAATATTTTTCTAAGACACCTATAATGCATATTTGAATAAAAAACATTTGCTTAATTTTCTTCCCTTCAAACACAGCTCTTCACACTCTCTTATGCCATAACTTTCCTGAGCTCACTGTAGAAGCAGAAGCTTCTACAGCTTAATAATAATACATAAGAGCAGATTCTTTTCCCTCCTGATTTTCTACTTCTCACATCCAAGTGGAGCAATGGGACCTGACAGCTCTGAGTTCAAACTTAATTCATCATTAGGAAATTATTCAAAAAGTTATAACGAGATAACTAATTTAATATACTTTGCTTCAAGGTTTATTCCTTGGCTTTTTTCCCAGATATAAAGCATCTCTGTGCAATTATCATGCAGATGCTGTTGAAAAGACTTTAAATGGTTGCTGCTAATTTAACAGGAGATATGTTGGCACTGGCAGAAGAAATTAGAGGAGACCGGAAGTTGACTGAAAACTCAACTGATTCCTAAAAAGAACATGGTCAAGGTATTGCAGAGAATCAAATCAACACAGTGCAGTTTCGAGTACATTTAAGAAACATTCTGGTTCAGAATTGTAGCTTAAGCTCCCACTGATTTTAGTCCCTTTAGTGCTGAAATTAAGAGTGCTTGCAGGCTTCGGTCATGTACATTGACCAGGGTTTGGAGATGGAGATGCAGCAGAAAAGCAACAATAGGACTAATATTAAAAGCATCTGGGAAAGGGATACCAAGAAAGGTAATTTCACCATGACAGAATAATTGCATTGCATCACATGCTCTGAGAGGCTGTGAAATCTTCACCCTTGAGAATTCTGAAACTGGATGTGACCATGGCCAAGCCTACCCAAGTTGAAAGTTAGCAGTGAGGTGAACAGGGCTGGGACCCGAGGCATCCCAGGCTCCTCTCTAGCCTGGTACCTTCTCTAGCCATCAGACAATCGTTCACACATGAAAACTAAGGCAATTGGAGATGCCTAATTTAAATAAGATTCCTTTTCTACAGGAGATAAGCCTCAAGGCAATACTTTCAGTGTAATGCATGAGAAGGTGCTTGATTTGTGTTTTTTTCAGATGTGTTTGGTTGAAAATCCTCTGCTGTTCAACTCTCAGTCCACCACAGTTAGGGAAAAGACTCATTCACTGACTTCAGCCTGTTGTGGGTCACTGCACTTCACCCTGCACTGCTTCTTATGATTCCGTTCGAGGGCCACACGCAGCAGCAAAGGCCTCGTTTAAAAAATCCAGTATTGATTTTTCCAAGGACTAATCTAAATAATTCTTGTGGAATTTGAACAGTTTAGCACCCAAAACTCTCTGTCCTCACAATGTCCTGTGTTTGAGCCCTCTGTAATGTGCCCAGCTGCATCTGCAGAAGTTCAGGTTTCTGTGCTGAGTACCCTCAGCTTCCACTCGGACAGAGCTGTAGCTGACATGTAGCAGGTCTTGTTTATACCATGGAAGCCACATACCGGAGTGTCCTTATGTGAGAAAAAGCCCACTGCCAAATAACTGTTCATTTCAGAAGCTGGGTAGCAAAATGAAAGCCAGTAAACTACCTTTACAAAGGATTGCTTTCCTTACGGACACGTTACAATGCAGACCAGTTATGTCAAATGTGGTTCGCTTTGAAGGTCACTGAAAGTTTTACAAGTTATTAAAGTAATTCAAAAGTTATTCCAAGAAAAATAAATTATATCTTGTATAAAATAATCCATGGGAGACTAGTAAAGAACAATCATTCCTTACTTTCAAGACAACTTAAAAAAGTGCAATATATGCACACAGTGTTGCCAAGGCAGTTCCCCTTGTTCATCAGTAAGGTTCAGTCAGATCCCCAAAGCTGGGTCTGGGATGTTTGAAAAGATTAAATAAGTCTAGAGTTTTGCAGGAATTGTATGAGCACTTGATAGACAAATTTGTACTGGGCTATGGTCTGGATCATAAACACTCTCTGCTCCCGCAGGTGTCTCAGCATCATAGGAACGTCCATTTTCTGTAAAGCAAAGGGGAAAAAAAAAAGGCATAAGGATGTAGGTTCATTAAATCAAACAATCATCAAGATTTTTCAAATAGCAAAGATGCATCAGGGTCATAAGAACAAAGGTTCTTTGGACAAAACAAAGTGCAGGCAAATATACTGATCCTTTCAATAAAAGAGAAGGGAACTCATTATCACCAAAAGATCCAGAAACTCCAATATCTGACTTTCCACAGCCAAGTCTATGTTAGCAAAAATGCTCCAGGAGAAACAGGTCTGTAAAGTGAAACAAGGACCCAGTATCCACAATACATGTTTTGCAGACTTCAGGCCAGCAGCAGTTTGTTGCCATCTACTGAACATCCACTGGCAGCTGGGACACATTAGGTGTTCTCCAAGAAGGAATCTTCCAGCTTAGTTTCATCCAAATGAAGTTCACTCATGTGCCCTGAAAATGCTCTGCAGAAGGAACTAAAGCACAGTAAGTAGGCATGGGCAAGGAGATCCACTGTGAAAGTACAACTCTAACCCCACGGAGCACACTGGGGCACAGGCACTCATAATGATCTGAACTTGAAACCAAATGAACTGACTGAAACAGGAGTCCATGAGCTAAAGCATTAGAAATCACTGCAAATTTCATTAGGTGCTATCATTGGATCTCTGGCATTTAGGGAGCAAAAAAACCTCTCACGCTATTGTGTTTTGTCTGTTACTACAGGTACAGGAGGAGCTATTCACAAGTCATTGAGCCATAAAGCTCAGCCTGCCAGGCTCAAATTCAAACAGCATGTAATATGACCCAAGATGAGGGATACAAATTTTCTATGGCAGCAGTAAATGCAAGCACTAAAATTCATGCTGCTTTTGAGGAAGCTCTTAAGCAGTTCAAGATACAAAACTGAAGAACAGCTACCCCATCAGGCAACAGAAGCTGCACTTTTTAATACCAGTTTACTATCAGAGAAACACTAAAAGGAACTTCGCAAGTTTGAGTGGGATTGCTGCTAACCCTTGGAGGCTTAACTGAGCATGGAATCTGCTTCCAGGCACACGGGAAGTTTCCTGGAAAGTTTAAAATAAAAGTCACACTGCATATCCATTTCTGCCCATACATATAAAACTCAGAATGTAAACAAGTCTTAACTCATAGGCTATCACTTTCTGAAAACAAGGCCAAATATTCTGCCACATACCCCAACAAGCTGTTATAAAAGGCCATCTCTAGAGAGTCAGCAAGTGTAAAGATTTGTGATGAGTAATGCCATATTATTATCAAACAGGTGCAAAGAAAAAAATCTAAGCTCTTTCCAGTTAACTTTGCTTAATTGGAGAAAGGCTCCCTGTGGCTCAGATGCTTATGAAAGCCACGCGATCCTTGTTGAGCAGAGTCACGCGGAACTTGATCTCACCTGAAAACTGCAACAAAAATGCAGGCCAGCTTCAACCTGCACACCATTTTCCTCTCTCAGCAGTGTGGTGCATGACAGCTCATTGACTTTTAGTGGGCACACAGCGACCCATGCACCTCCTCAAAACAGAGATGACTTTTCCTTCTCATAAATGAAAGAAAACCTCATTCTGTCTCCAGGTAAGCAGAATCCTTAACCTCACCTTCTTTACAATGTACATGTCCAAAAAAAAAAAAAAAAAAATAAAGGCACATAATGCCTTGTTAAGCTGGCACTTGTGAACGGAACAAAATCAAACATGCCACTTGTTTCTGTTTCCCAAACTAAAAAACCTCCCCTGTGAAAACATCCTGCAGTTGCATTTGTGAGTTCACAACCCAGTGCCAAGGCCAAACTGCAAGCTGATAGAGCAGGATCTCAATTACTTTCCTCTGCTACGTGTCTATAGCAGCAAGGATGTAATGATGTGACATTTACTTGCTATGCAGCAGTTACTGAAACACTACCCTGCAATGAGATACACAGCTTTAGACTCAACCAGCCATTTCCCAGAAGCCAGTGACTGAAGCTGTGTAGAATTTGATTAAACATGGCTTTTTACCTAAACCTGATACCTCAGACTCAAGAGTTTCAGTTTTTGTTCCAGCACTACTGCAAAGTTTCCAAGATGGTCTGTATCAAGATTTTCAAACCCTTTCCTCATTTTCCTTCATTGCTAAAAATGTCGATACTTTTACTTACTAGGACACTTCTAAGGAAATCAACAAATTCTTAAGACTAAAACATTTTAAGTGATAAGTAATTTTATTTCAGGAGAAAAAACCAATACTACTGCAAAATAAATTAAAAGAAACCCCCTCTGTGCAGAATGGAGTATCTGTCACAAACAAAAACCATACTGTTAAGATTTTTAATCCTTGTTTTTTAATTAGGATTGAACAAACTAAAAACATTAACTTACTACAATCTAGAGCAACAAAGCCCTTAAGAAAATTGTATTTAATATTAATGTGATTTTCATTATTAACCAAGACAAAAGAATGCTTTAATTAAGGGACATCAGAGAAATGCTTTATTATTGAGCACTACCATCAGGTCCTAGAGAAGCTGATGAAAATTCTTATGAATGATGTCAAGGCTCACCTCCATGCTTAGATGTTGAGGTACTGCCTTTATCTTCACTTGCTACTCAGCTACTCTTTCCCAAAAGGGTGACTTCTGTAAACCACAGACAAACCGAGGTGGCCAGACAGCATTGCACAACCCATAGTGTTTTCTTCTAGGCATGTACAGAGGTCGCTACAAAGCAAACGCACCTACACTGATGCTCAAAAGCAATTCAGGGATGGCTCTTTCAACTCCCCAGCTTTCCTCTGGTGTGCAGAAATTTCATGGCTGCTGTGTGAACAACAGAAGCTGTCACTTCCAGGTGCCAGGGTGTAAGGAAAGTTAAGCACCAAACCTGTTGCCCCACACAGGAGCAGCTAGTGAGCAGCAGGAAGGCTGCTGGATTCCCAAAATACATACTTGTGGGCCCTTGTCCAGGCCACCTCCTTCTTTCCCTTCCTCACTTTCCTACCTCCCCCACAAATAAAAAGCAAAGGAAAAAAGTTGTGACGCATATCTACAGGACAGTTTCACCTGTAGTGAAGCCAAAGCAGAGTTGGAGGAGGTTTGTCTGTCAGCTGATCTGAGTCCAGGATCTCTAGCCACCTTGTAACTACAGAGTGATGAGCTGCTAGAATCTTCAGTCTTGCCTGAACTCATCCAGAGGCAGATGATTTATATTTATTTGTTACTCTTGCTCCATTCTTATCTCTACAAAAGGCTTTGCTCTTTAAGCATTTTCTTTGGCAAGAGAAATCCCTGGTTTCCACAGATGTCATGAAAACTGCATGGTAGTGTTAGTCAAGATGTGATGTTCTTCCTAGACAGTTTCCCAGTGACACAGATGAGAAGCAAGTTGCCACACATGGTTACTCTACTGGTGCTCTTATTCGTAACTCCAGACTGTATTACTTGTAATACTGTCTGCAAATTCTAAAGCCCTTTTCCCCATAGGAATACATACATACACACACACCTTACTCTTAAAACACAGTTAAGTTTCATTCCAGATGAGACTGACGTTCATATGAGAAAGAGGAAGAAGTCCAAGGAGCAAATTTAGAGAGCAGAAAACTTTAGCTAAAGGATCAAGGATATTATTCTCTAGCCTCTCTTTGGTACTCCTTGTAAACACACTGTCTCTAGACTTTTAATTAAATACAGGTATGAATTAGACTAGATTCTTAAAAGAGAGAAGAAAGCACTAATTTTGAATGTATTAAAATAATCCTAATAAAAATGCATAATATCAACTAAACAGAAAACTACAATAAGTCACCTGTCATGGGAAATCTCTGCCTGTTACATGTAAGGCCCTCATCTTGCTCACAAAGGTAGCAGAAAGAAAGCACTTCAATGCCTTTTAATTTTAACCTCAGAAATGCAGCCAGTTAGTCAAGGAATGAGCTTGGGGTTTGTCCTGAAAGAGAAGCTGACTTACCTCGTTATGCTCCAAGCACCCAATCATTAGTTCTGTGAGGATAACTACTCCAGTCCTTCCTACCCCTGCGCTGCAGTGAACCACGATAGGGGGGTTGCAGGTGTTGGTGCTGTCCAACACGCTGTTGGTGTGGCGACGCACCGACTGTATCTCCTCCAAGTAAGCTGCAAGTTAAAATGCAGGCAAGGTTGTAAACCTCTGTATGTCTCAATGTAAAATTGGGGTGGGGGAGGAAGAGGCGAAAAGAATGTGGAAAAGTCATTCTTTGTCTAAGTGACAATAATTTACACTTTTTACAACATACTAATTATTTTGGCCACTGTGCACAGAGCAGCACTGCATCCAGCAAGTACCAGCTGGGTGTCAATTATTACTTGGGAGCCTGCTCCTTTAAATTAAGTAGTACTTTTAAAAAATTAAATTCTGTTTTCCCCCTTGCAAATCTCCAGGTCCCCATAGCAGATGATTCCAGACATTACTTACAGCAATTCCAGCTATTAACAGGCTGGGATCAAAACAAGTCCTATTGAAACTACTGCCTGCCAAAGGCAGCATCAGATGGGAAGTGAGCATCCATCTGCCCTGTTTCCTCCCTTCATTCTCCTTTCTAAACCGAGACAAAAATCTTACACCCACCTCTCTGCTCATGGTTTGCTTCTCAATAGTTATGAGCCCTTCTGGAAGATCACTGCCTTTGTTTTCCCTGAAGCCATTTCTAGAAAGTGCACAACTCAAGAACAGTTACCTTGTGTGGCTGTTCAACACAACGCATTGTTCAACACAATCCATTCTACTGTCAAACTGCACCAAGAACCTTAAGCACTGGAAGCTCACTTAGCTTTCCAGCAGTCAGGTTAGGAAGTGAGACTGTAAGTGGTGGCAAATAATGGGAGAGAGGAAATGGGGACAATCAGGTTCCAATTATTGCCATGCACAACCACAACTACAGGGGTTGGTAAGAGAAACAAAGCATGAAACAAACTAGGAAATAGGCAATAGCTTTTCCTTAAAAACAGATCCCTCAGCACTCCTTTGCTGAAGCCCAACTGTCTGTTTTTTTTGTTGTTTTTGCACTGGTGACAGAACTGGGAAAAGAAGGACACGCTATTTATATCAAACTTGCATCATGAGAAAGGAGAATGGACTGCTAAAGGACTGTAGCTGTGTAAAGACTGAAGTAGAACTAATGGACTTTCCTGAGAGGGGACTCGGCTGACACAGAGCTACACCACAGCTACAAAGCCTACAGGAAATAAGAGGGCAGGCAACTCCAACACATCAGTACACCATGTAAAGCCTCCTTCAGTGTTAAAGAACTCTGTATTTATTTAATAATTTAAAGATTCTCTACTGTAGTGCCAGATATGTCACTTTAGTTAAATAAGGTTGAATGCCTATTAGTTAATATGGGAGTGTATATTAGTTAGTAAGAAGTAGAAAGTGTTATTAACACATTACAGATGAACATAATGGCTGTATTTTCAGAAATGCATGAAGAGGACCACAAGTAATTGGGAAGGGCCTTAAGCACTGCCTGGGTACGTGTGGTTAGAAGAGCAGCAGTAAGTGCAAACTTAATGCATGTATGATAGAGCCCTCTGCTCCTTCACAACAAGAGAAACTGGAGCAAATGTGCCATATTTCACCAAAAATGGATCCTCTCTCACACAGACATCTCCAATCACATTTGTGTGCAGACTAGTACCTCCTACACTCACTAGGTACCTGGGAAGTGGTGATAACTTACACTGGCAGATATGCAGCCAGAGCTATCCTATTACTTAAAATTTCCTGAGTCTATGGCACTGCTGCTGCCTTGGATTTTTCCTCCTGTTAGTCACCTTAGCTCCTGCCTCTTGAATCCCACTTTTTTCCTCCAAATAGCAGCCAAGTACAACCTAGTTGAGGCTTTTATATGCCACAGCAATAACCATTTAATATCAATCCCAGCTGTAACTAGGTTCAGTGAACTGAATTCAGCATAAGCAACCTTCTCCTTGATGTATTTTATCATGCAAGATACAGAAATCTTACATAAAAAGCCTTGGACTTCTTCTGGACACCCATGGTCCGGCCAGTCAGTATACTGCAAATGCCACACTGTCCTCTCTTGTCCAGAGAGAAGATGCTTGACCTTCAGACCAGTAGTTGCAAAGCAGCCAGAGTCTGTGCGGAACTTTGTTGTCACCTTGAACTTCCCGTAAGTGGCTGAGCTGTGCTTAGAGCCCAGTTTAGGCCAATAACGATGGCTCTTGCTTCTTCCTCCCTCCTTAAAAACAAAACAAAAGTCATTAGTTCCTGCAATTATAATCCTCTATAAACAGCAGATAAGCCAAGTATTCTTATTTCCAGTTACTGCAAGAGCAAGGAGCATCTCACAAAGAAAATATCCATTAAAACTTAAACCTCTCAGCCATGTAATATTTCTAAGTGTAAAACTGCTTGAAGAACCAACTCTTGTCTCATGGGAAAAGACAGCTACTGCCTGTAACACCTTGGTAAATATTCTCCGCCTGGGGAAGGCTCTCTTTCAAATGGAAGGAAATTCTCTTCAGCAGCTTCTAAGTATCTGTTCTTGACCGGCCTTGGGATCTGGACAGTGACTTGATGTGCTCTGCCACTCCCTGTGTTTGCTGAAAGCAACGAGGCATAAAGCCGAAGCGCCCCGTTAGTTAACAATGTGTGCCAGTTTTTATAACATATGACATAGTTCTTAGATTACAATAGAAATAACTGTTTTGCTTGGCATAAGAATAAAAAGTTGTGGGTTGCTTTTTTGGGTTTTGTTTTTGTATGGTTTTTTTATTTTTTTTCACATGGACACTTCTACGGAAACAACAGCTTCTGGTCTCTTTTCAGCAGATAAGAGTGACAGCATGCAGAACTGGCCTTGGACAGTGTGGAACTCTGTGTCATTTTAACCAGGAGCAGTTCAGTGCTCTCACATTCCAATGGAAACATCTTTGTTTGGCTTGGCCAAAACAGGGGGAAGAGGGGGGGCTTCTGCTTGTTTCTTTAGCACTTGCCAAACTGAATATCAGAAAGTTACAAAGTATAGTATGAGAGAAGTACAGGCATACGTTCAAAGAGAGCTGGAGGAAAAAGGGATGTTGATAGAAAAAACAGACTACTGGAGTGGGAAGTGATGATAACAGGAGATTTGCTCACATCAGAAAGAACCATACTCTGTGATTTCACATACCTCTTCAGCTGTGACCATGGCTATAACATTCACTCCCTGTTCCCACACCATCTGCCAGAAGTCATGGCACGTGTGTGGCAGCGGTCCTTGTGTAGCAATGTAGTGCCATTCCTCTCCACCTACAGTAACCTGGGAGAAAGAGAATAGAACCGAACCAATCAGTGCCCAAATTTTCAGCAGCACCTGTGCCAGAACCACCTTTTAAACAAAAGAGACTATAATGAAATCTTTCCGTCCTTGTTCTTCTGTTTTTGTTCAAAATGTTCAACAAAACAGTTGATTAGAGTAAATCTGACAAAACAACTTTTGGTGCTTTCACGCCCTGTCTTGATGCCTATAAAGCTTTGACCAAAACGCCATCTTTCTTGGCATTGCATCTGGATCATACAGACAGAAATAACCCCAAACAAACAAGGAAGCAAAAAAACAAACAAACAAAAAAAACCAAAACAAAACCCCAAACCATTAAGATTTATTTTTTCTGTTTCTTTTTGGCCCTGTTTCTGATACGGCTTAAATACAAGGAAGCAACTGACTGACATTCCCTAGCCTTGGTGGCAGACCCAAGATGAAAGAAAAGCTGAGGACCAGAGCCATCATGCTGCTGCAAATTAAAACATGGTAGTGCAGAATGCCTGAATGCAAATGACACTGTACATGGCAAGCTAAAGGCCTCTGCTGTTTAGGACTTCCCTCAAACATTTTCCACTCGGACAAAAAGTAATTTATTAAACAGACTCTTACTACGCTGATCACTGTTGATGCGGCTAAGCCGTCCCTAGAGGACACAGTTATGCCCACATTCTGTACATAACGGAGCTCAACAGGCCTGTTGCCAGCCAGAGATCATGACAGGCTTCATTTCAAGTTACTTTTCCTCACTCATCTTGGGTTTCTCTGTTTAGAAGCTGCAAAAAGTCATAAAGCAAATCCAGCACATTAAATGGCTTTCAAATGCCATGAGAAATTTAAAATTATCTAAAGCTGTAGTCATGCAAATCTATTTCCCAACACATAACTGATTCACCAACCACATCTTACAGAAATATTTGCGTATTTGCATTATAGCGCTTTAAAAATTTTTCTTTATTCACTAACACATATATTTACACACTACACATCATGTAGCACCCTGAACAGAGACAGTATTACCTTGGAGTTAGCCAGTGTAAAACACCTCTTCCTTTAACTGACAGAGGCAGAAAATCATACTTGTGCAGTTAAAGAGAAATCCCTTGTGTATAAAAAACTATAATTTCATGACATATCATTTGCTATACATCAGGGAAGGTTTATTTAAAAAAAAAGAAAAAATATTTTAGGTGAAAAGCCAGAGTGCTTTTAGAGCTGCTACATATCATTTCAAAAATATGCTTACCAGCAAAACCAAATGAACTAATTGTTTTGGAAAGTTGAAATACTTTTCCTTCCCAGGCTAAGGCTTCCTAATTCTGTATATTAGCCCAGAGCCACTTCTCACAGTTATAAATCCCAGAGAAGATTTACAACAGAAATGCTGACATGTCCATAAATACCGAGGTACTGGCGGACAGTGCTACAAGGAACAATCAATAACTCTGACAGGTTTAACCACATACGTCTTTGAGGTACGAGTCTTTGAATGCATTTTCAGAAAGTGAATCAGTTTATTTGTTAGTCAAACAACTGTTCATTAAGTTGAGATGCTTAGTGTTTTAACTATGCTAGTTTTTGTATGATAAGGTTTTCATCTCACTGAAAACTGCTTGACCCTGTACATCAGCTCCTTTTCTTATTTCATACTATGCAGCTTTTTTTTTTTTTTTGAATGATGGTTAAAAACTGCGAGACCAATGTAAGTAAACTCCTCAAGTTCTTCTATTAGATGGGAATGAATACAAACTGCCCAGCACTAACCAGCATCTTGCACTTGGACTGACGGTCTTGAGCTTCCTCATCTCCAGTCATGGGTGTTGGCATAGTATTACTGAACTTTTAAAGTTAATAGTGACCTGACCCAAACAGTCGGATGAAGTGCTCTAATGAACATTTTTTTTAATCCATAAAGTCAATTGTAATTTTTCTCTTTGGTACAAATGATGATCTTGTATCTTAACAGCAATGATCAATGGTAAATAAGTAGAGAATTATTGTAAAGCTGTGGGGCTCACAGACTGAGCAGTGGGAGCTGGAATCCTCCAGGCATGGATCTTATCAGGATGATAGAGGAGTTTTCTTTGTCTACTGACTTCTGGTCCAAATATCCAGCCTCCTGGCACATGATATGAAAGGACCATAAATAGTCTGAAGGGAATGGGATGCCTGGAATGTTTACTGCATTCTAATGTCCTAACTGCAGGAAATTAAAAATTAAATATTGGGCTGAAAACACAGTCACACACTGTACTACTGAAGTAAATTCACAGATGCAATTTTACCTTCTAAGCAAAAGCACATCTGCTTGGCTTCGGCATGCACCACTATGAGTGCAGGAGGAAAATACTGCCAAGGTCCTCTGTCAGGCATCAAAACATTGGTGCCTTCCTGGGTGCTCTGTGGTTGGGAGACGTGTGTGTGTCCAATACATCAGGGAAAATGTGGACTTAAAACGACCCAGGGAAAATTCTTTCCTGGCTCGTACTGCTTTGTGGGCATAATTTAGGAATCTTTTTTTTGACCGCCTACAAAGTAGGTTAAAAATTTTGGGCTCAGAAATCTATAATCGTAGCAACATCCAATTATGCAAAACCTCAGTATCTGCTACCTACCAGGCTACGCAAAAAAAGTGATCAACTGCCAGGATCCTGGTTCAGAAATAGTTTTGAATCACTGGGGTTTAATACTGTAAATCAAAACCAAGGCCAGCAAGTCTCTTTAAACCTTTAAAAGGCTTTTACTCAAGGAAAATATTAATTTAACAGGATGTTTTATTCATTATTTTTGAATTATTTCTTTTTAGTTTGGATTTTGACAAGGACAAAAAGCAGACAACTCTCTCTAACAACAAGAGACTCTATCATCTAAGGCAGAGAAGTGCTGTTACTTCTCTCATGGTACAGTAAAGGCCAACAGAGGACTTTGCAAATAGTCCTGGAAGCTTAAAGAAAAACAAGAATCTGCAGTCACTGCAGCATAGGTCCCTGTTAACACTGGCTGTGTTTGCAAGTAACAGTCAGATCTTGTCTTAACGTATTTCTACACTGAATTAACATGAAATCTGAAGTTTCTTGTTAAAAACATAATTTGAAGAACCGAACTTCAATGCAGTTTCCAGTCAGAGACAGGGCGATCTTATTAGTAAGGTCAATGCATACTTCAAAAAATCTGCTTTAAAATTAGTCAACTCTCAACATAAAAGGAATAAATAAGTTTTTATATATATAATCATAGTATCTATATGAGTATGAATTACTTATAATGATACGCCTCTGCCTTGGGCATGGAACAGCATAAATGGAGCTACATTCCTGATTTTTAAAAATTGCATCCTGTATGTTGGTAAATTTGAAAAAATTCAGTCAAAGCTTGTGCAGTGTTCTTCTCAGGGTGCACCTGTCAGCTGTAGGGATTCATTCTGCATAGGTTGTTGCAATCCCCCAGCAGCCTGCAAGACTTTTGGGACTGATAATTCAGAACACATACTGACTGCTCATTTTTTCAAGTACAGGAGCATGACAACCCTATTACGCTGCAGGTATTGGGGCTGATCTAATGCATTTTCATGAGACTGAAAAAACATGGCATCTCTTTCTACATTAACCAATAGAGATAGTCCACAACCAGCTGGCAAAGGTGGACATAAAAAAGCAATGATGCCTCTCTAAAATGACTTCCCAGTCTCCAGCATTTAAATCAACTTATGCATGTTAGTTGACAGGGGACTTTAGAGATGGCCATGCTGACACAAAGGTACAGCGATGCATTCTAGGTCAACTTTTCAGAAGCTGCAGAGTTACAGAAAATGCTACTGTGCATCCAGAAAAGCAAACAAAGCTTTAGCATACCTTCATTTGCAAAGCTAAATTCACAAAAGCTTTTACCTTGATGTGTGAAGCATTGATGTAGCCTGTATTATTTTCTTTGGTTGGCACAAGCTCTACTCGGTTCTCCTCATAAGGAATGACCTCCCTGATGCGATTGCGCTCAGTGTTTTCAGGCAAGGCTGCAGTGGTGAAGATCCCATCTGCCTTTTTCTTTGGAATCTGCTCGTATTCTGTAAACACCATGCCCTCTTCCAACTTTCTTCTCAAGATTTTGCACTAAGATTTAACAGGAAGGAACATCAATTCATTAATTCTTCTGGGAAGAACATTAACCACTAGACCCATCTATCCATTCTTTGAATTTCAATATATAGCTCACTTCTTGCAGTTATCTGAGGAAATATGACACACATTTCTACCCAATGAAACCACAAGCCAGTGTTACGGTTTTACATTCCACCTCCACATTTTTGAACACTGATACCATAGAATGCAAACCTTTGCCAAATACAATCTGCGTTCATGAAGAATTTCAGTATGAATATGTGATTTCAAAATAATTTTAAAATATTTTTGCAAGTATCTATTATTTTTTCAGGAAGATCATACTGCCAGAAGTGTGATGCGGCCAACATTTTCAAAACACTCCCTAACTTGCAAGCATGCAATGTCTGTGGTTGAACATAACCCCACACATGGACAGGCAGAGGATAAGTGCTGCTGTCTGCGTACAAGACAACACAAGACTGCAAATTTCTATCCAAAAAACCAAGAAGATTCTTTGCAAATATGTTTCTCAAATCTTAATGGCAGCAACCGCTTTTAATTTCCATAATTCCATATACATGGAGCGTCTGTGTGTGCAAACATCAGGAGGCAAACAACATTTCTCTTTTTTTCTTGAAATGTAACCCCATTAGAGAAATTAACTGAAATCCTTAGCTTTATTAGAACATGGAAGGCAGTATCTAAAGCACCGTAGAGCTTCACCTGATCAAGTGAAAAATGTGAAAAGTGTTATATTTACAGTTAGATCTTGTATACGTTGTACAGTCTGGTGAAACAGAACAGCCCCCACCTTCATTGCCTTCAGTAAGTGTTCAATACATTGAATGCTTTGCTTGCATCCTAAGATGCACTGGTGTTAACCACAGACCTTTTGCATTAATGGCTCTGAAAACTTTCAAGCAAAATTTTTTTCACATTTTAAATCAAATTTTAGTATTTTAGAAACTTCATGCTGCTGGAAACAAAAGGAATGAGAAAAATTTCATGAGCCTCCATCTTACCCTCTCATCCATTGGCACCTTGGCGACTTCATCCTGGCTGTCCTCTGGCACTGGAACCCTAGCAACTGAGAGTCCGTTCAGTGCTGCCAACATCAAGGGCCTCTTCTGGGCCTCCAGGCCTGCCATCTTCTGCTTTTCTAGATTCTTTTGGCAAGAAAAGGCACGTTTTCATCTCTGTGTGATTATTTATAATGCCAGTAAAATGCTGGAATGTTTTTTTAATCTCCAAAATCTGCAACTCTCTGGCCAAGGAATGCAGATGATCACCATTAGCATCGTAAATTCAAATACAACCTCGATTCTTCCTGTTATTCCTCAAAGGCCTGCTCCTACACGAGCACAGAATTTTAATTTCAAAGAAGCAATCCCAGCGTGTAATGCAGTATACATGCCATCAAAAGACATACAAATATAATCTCGAGCATTTTCCTGCAGACATTACTCTGAATGCCGGACACACAAAGCATCACTCTGCCATGTTAAAGTAGCCCTACCTAAGCCGAGATACTTGGAGCATCTTTTAAAAAGCAATAATTTCAATCTATTAAAACAAACAGTAAAACACAGGCCATTGTTTCTCTTCTGTGGTAGCAATACTTAAAATGAGAAGTCTTCTGATGCAGTCAGCTATTGTGGTGACTCAAATAGCGTGCATGATATATTTTTCATTAAAAACTGAGTGCACATGTCCCAGAAACTGAATATAACAGCATCCAGGGAGGGATATTGTTTATCATATTCATGCATCATACTATGCTATAACACGGAGAAACAGATCATAAATTTTAAATTCATCCTGCTGCCCCCTCCTTATGCCACTGGGAGCTGAAGCATCAGAAGAGACATAGCATCTCCAGAAGTACCCAAATTAGGAATATTTTATTCTATTTCCTTAACAGTTCTTTCTGCGAGATTTGGAAGGAGGGATAAGCACAAGGGATGCCTAGTTCTCAGCACACATATGGAAGCTGTGGTCACCAGACAGGCCAAGTTCAGCTCCTAGAATCATATTATTGAGACTAAATGCCTTCAGACATATGCAAATGGCTTGATTTTATTATTTTTACTACTTAAAAGTAAAAGAGAAAAAGAGTCTGTGTATTTAACAGACCAAGGTCATCAAACCATTAATACAACACCTGATTCCCATGACAAAAGGAAGGTCTGCACATGTTAATATTCCTGATCTAGGCTGAGACCACCTTAAAAGCTTAATGCTAAGACTACCCCTTTACTTTCAAAACAAAACCAAAAAAGCACCTTTTGAACAGTGATCTGAATGGTTATTGCTGAGGAAGAATATTCAAACAACATCTAAGCTCTTTTGACACCTTCATTTCCATCCTAAAACCCTGTAGGTTCCTGCATTTCAGTATCTTTTCTTTCCTCAGAAGATCAAAAGAGCATGTACATACATATATATACATATGTTCTTTGTTACACCAATTCATAATTACATTTTGTAGTCAAGTATCTAATTTACAGTTTAGGAGTCAGCAAGGAATGAAGTCAGTCTCCATGTTGCAACTTAGGACCTCAGGTTTGATTCCTAATAATTACATCAGCATAAGAGTCCCCAATGCACAAGAACAATAACGAATATGTTTAGAAAATTTCTTTGAATATACACTAGTATTTAAATCTAACTAGTTATTGATCTAGTAAATTACCAAGTCTTTTCTGCTCTGGACCATTTAGCTACTTTATTTGTTTCAGACCTCAATTCTGCAATCAAGAACTACAGCAAATGCTTTGCTTCCTGACTGCAGTTGTACTTCTCACCGCACTATGTCAAGTACATATTTAAGTTGCCAAGTGATAAGCACCTCTCATATTTCTGTCATTGCTCACAGTGACACTGAAACCTTTAAATACTGTTTATTTTTAATTCATTGCAAGTTTAACAGAACCCTATTTCTTGTACTTGAGTGCATTTTTTAAAAAACAAGCAATCCAGATGCTCAACCACACAGCCTCTACACCTGCTCCTTCTGTATTTAGATATCCGGTTCCTCAGTTACTGGCAAAACCGACAATCCATATGCTAGAGCCACCAGGGTTTTATTCAGATAGCTATGTTATATAAAGTGGCAGGAAAAGGAATAAAGATCATTTGAAAAAAATCAAGACTTTCCACTATGTTATGTGATACTTAACTTGACATCCTTGCAAAGAAGGAATAAAATGCTAGCGCTGAAACACAACCTCCCAACCATCTCAGCAAACACATTTCAGACTCGCCCTGCCCTCGAATCCATGGGGGCTGGATAGCCATGCAAGCTGAAGGGGAGTAGGCACCAGAGGGGGCTTTGCCGTCAGCCTCCTCATCACCAGCTGCGTGCCCTGCCACCCACCTCAAGCCAGAACAGCTGCCAGGGTGGTGGCATACTCAGCTGGGTCAGACAGGGATCTGGCCAGCAGTCAAAGAGCCACAGCTGAGGAAACAGACCAGCCCAAGAGCAGTACATGGGATCAGTCCCTTTGGTGGCCACACAGACCCACAAAAACAAACTGTACCTGGCACTTAATATCACATTTCCCAAGTATAAGCAAATGCACAACTTTCCACCCACTTTTCCCAGTTTACCGACCCAGCAGTTTTCTGGTATGGAAATTGACCTTTGTGATTACTAATTTCCAGGAAGCTACTGCAACAGAGGAAGGCACTTACCCTCATCATGATTTCTCTTTCTATAATGCTGTCCTCAATAGAAAACATTTCAGACACGGGCCTTTCCTTGACTGGTTCTTTCTTAACCCGCTCCTTCACACTGGTGAGGTCAGGCTCTGAGATGGAGGGCCCAAGCGAAGACCCATTTATTGCCACTTGATCAGTCCGAGACACACTGATGGCTTTGGAAGGCCCCGGCCTCATGGCCTTGGCCCTGGCTACAGCCACAGAAATGCTGACGTGGTCCTGCCTCAGGGCTCCATTGCTGACACTTTTACGGGGCCCAGGATACTCCGGAGGAGGTTTATTTGGTATTCTAGCCAAGGCAGCTTGCAGCTGAGCACTGTACTCCATGTTCTCATGGAGGGCTGTTATCCGTGACACAGGTTCTTGGCTTTCTTCCTCCTCTTCACTTTCACTGCTGTGTATCAGCATCGTGGCATCAGAAAATGTCTTTTTGTGATGATAATGAGGAACTTGCTGAACTTCGTGCCCCATCTGAACCGATTCTTCTGGCTGCACCTGCTCCCGCAAAGTGTTCCTGCGTGGCAGAGGGGCATTTAAAGTTTTTAGCGCCATGGCTTCTATACCACGCACCATATTGCTGATGACCTCCAGACTGTGGCGCTTGTTGACGGCCGGATGGTGCTTCACGGCCATGAGGGGCTCGCTGACCTCCTGCAGTGACTGGCGGACGACCGGTGAGCTGTCCTCTTGGAAGGTTTTCACTGAGAGCTGGACTTTACGAGTGACCAGGTCAGGACTGCTCCCACTGACATACTTGTGCCTGTGGCTTGCCAGGTCCGGCGTGCTCGTGGCAGGACGTGGGCGCGGGTACGGAGGTGGGGGTCTGAAGAGATAGTTCTTTAACATGTGAGTGGTGTTGTAACTCTGGCTGCTCTGCAGCTGCATGTTGGCCAGTTCTGGAGTGCTGACGGTGTGGGATATGGCACTGGCTGCTGTCTTATTTTGAGCAGCATTATTAGGACTCATTTGGTCAGACGGGGCAACAGGCTTGTTATAGCCCCCACCCTGGGGCCCGTATGTAATCGTGTAAGGATGCCGCTCTCGAATCTCAGGCTGACTGTAAACTAGGTCTTCAGGCTGGTTATAAGCATGTGTGTTTCCAATATTGAGATTCCTCAAAGACTGACTTTGGCTATCCATTTGGATCACCCCTCTCTTCATTTGCCTCATGACAGTTTCGTAATCTGGAGTCGGCCGGTAAGATGGTACTATGATTGCACTGTGTCTGTGGCTGGGGATATAGTCTGCTCTCATGATGTCACTTCCAGGGATGCTCAGATTTGAGGACATTGGAGATGCCTGGATGAAGTTCTGTGAGCGATTGAGGGAGTTCATGCTGTGGGCACTGCATACACTCCCATTGGGTCCATTACCATTCAAGTAGCTGAAGTCCACTGGACATCTATCCAAACTGGTCTGAGATCTACAGTAGAAAGTTTCTTCATTTCCATGGAAAATGCTGTCTGTATAGAGCAGAGACAGAAATGTTGACAATTTTAACATACAAGGACTCATTCAATGTTAATAAAACTTCAAATGCAGTCTGAACCAGTGAAGACAGAGACAGCTTAGTGCACAAGTGCAGGGAGTATTTCATCTTGGGAGCATCCCCGAGCCACTGAAATAGAACTGAAACCAAGCACAGTGTAAATACTCCCAATAGTTAGCAAAATATGGTAGTTCTGATCCTTGTGGGAGACATGAAAGAGGAAAGAGAGGAAGCGTTTTTGCCAGAGGTGGCAAGGAAGAGTAAAGGGGCATCTCCTCCCTCAGCATCCTGGAAGGGTTCATTGCTGCTGACACCTTAAAAATCCAATGCTGCTATCATAGGGTTAACCTAAAGAGTTCTCTTATCTTTTCTGTTGATACACTGGTGTCTGTGATTCAAAGCAGAAGACTGTAAAATTGGAAATCCTGCTTCAGACCAATCAATGGTATTGAGGATCTGAAGTATGACATAGTTGAGTGATCAAGGCTCAGGGGAAAAAAAAAAAAAGGAAGAAAATCCCCAAAGAACCCCCAAACAGCAAACCACCCTATAGATGTGCTAGAGAATATAAATACTTCAGCAAAGTGTATTTGAAAGGAAATGAAGATAGTGAAGAACATATCCTAGGTCACAACTTTACTGCAAGACTGTCCATGTTGAAAATCCTGCAAGAAAAGAGTAATAGCTTCACAAACTCTGAAATCAGCTAGTTCTCTGATGATATAGAAAAGTCTGTGGTAAAACAAAGGGAACTTTAAAATTCTTCTAAAATTGAGAATATCCTTCAGAGCCTCACCTTCATAGTAAAACTGTAGTAGCCACTACATCAAGTCTACTGTATGCAAAGAACTATAGTGAATGGCTCCTTTCAAAACTTATCAAATTCTGCCTTAAAATTAGTCAGACCACTACAACTCCAAAACACTGTCAGGTATGACTGAGAGTTTCCCTGCTGGTGAGAGAGTTTCAACTGTACCCATTGTGAACTGCAAAGAATGTTAGCTTAACAGACCTGGCTATTTGTTTTCCAAAAGCTGGGGTGGTTAAGGGTGTGAGTCTCAAGGTGTTATGGGGCTGGGCTCCATTCCCAGACTTGATCAAAGTAACCTGGTGCAACCTCTTAAAGAATTTATTTGTCAAACATGGGCATAAAAACAGGTAACCATTCTTATGTCCATAAGGCTAAAAATGCAGGCAGACAGTGGTGAAAAATCAGCAGAAAATATTATCTAAATATACAGTTTCACGGACAGGACCCTTTGATTTCTCCTGCAGTAAAAGATATTTGCTGTCTCCGTTTCCCTCACTCAGTTTCTTTCCCTGACCCCAGCTGGCACTGCCTTTGAGTACAGCCATCATACTCCCTTTAGAAATTATTTTTTCAGTTCACTGAGCTGGAATACCAAGTTTAGCGTCCATATAATCATGCACAGCTATTTTAGAGAAATTTGAAAACTGAAATTGGACTTTAAACAGAAGACTTACTGCAACATTAACTGTAAAACTGCTCATTCTCCTGCAGCAGCAGCTCCCATTTGACCATGATGGCATTATAAATCTAGACAAAAGGGTTAGGAGCTTCTTTGCACACACATAAAACTGAACTCCATTAAAGGAAAAATATATGCTCTAAGTACCTTGTGAATTATGTGTTTCAGTGTAGTGTTCTCCACACTGGACATGCATAGGAGGCAGTATAAAAGGATGTTGTCTAGGCTGAAATAAAAGTACAAAGAAAAAAAGAAAGCATTAGAACTTCACTTGCTACAATTTTTGCAACTGAAACAGGAAAGGTGGTCCTATGCCCTTTCCACTGAATATTGCTCTTTCTTACCCAGCCAAAGACATGGGGCTTGGCAGTTCTTTATATAGCAGAGAATAACTTACTTGCTTACTAAGTTTTGTTACAGAGCCCAAAGCTGACCAGTTAGGACTCCTTTAAGCTCAACCACTTCAGCTCTTTTACAATTTTTCAAATTTTTATTAAAAGCCTTGAAGAATTAAACCCAAACAAAGCAGACACCTAATCAGGACAAAAGCAGGAGACAGAACAAATTCAAGTACTTAGAACACTGTTATACAAGCAATAGGACTTAAAATTACTCTGCAAATTACATGAACATCAGATTCCCTAGATAATGAATTAGAGCTTTCCTCCAATAATCTGTACTGCAGCAAGTTTTTTAATCCCAGTCTCAGGGAGGGCAATTCAGCACTAAATCAACAGGATCATTTTTAGGAAAATGACAGCTGACCAGCTTTGTCCTTTGGTAAACTCATGTGTTTTGCAATCAGGTTTTGCCACCTGCACTGCATTGTCCTGTCTGGTGTCACAGGCAAAGTTTACAAAAACATATTTCAATATATGGAGTAAGCAGAAGAAGGAAGACATTCCTGTCTCGTGAATGTGTCTTCCTTAACAGCAGAATAAGGGGTTTTCATCCAGGCTGATTCAAGTAGTTCAAACTATTAAGGAATACTGTGGATGCCCAAGGCAAAAAACCCACCAAACAGCCTACTTTTTGTGTGCACATGCACCAAATGAGCACCATGTAAGTTTGCTAATGAAGACGGGATGGGGAAGAGGTTAAATTTACATTTTCTATGTAAATGGTGAGAAGGAATGAGAATCAAAGATACTGAACTCACATATGAATCCTTGCATACAAAATAGCTGCGTTAAGCCAGAACTGGAAAATGACATTTCTGCTACAACAATCACTTCCAAAGGTACAAAACCCAACTCCTGTTGAGCAATCTGGGGCAAGAAGCCTGTTGTTGACAACTGTGGTAGAGGAGCTGAGTCTGGAACTAACCAAGATGTTGGAAAGACTAGCAAATGGAGGGCAAAGGAAAAGTGCAAGAGATGTGACTTCTACTAGGCATGTATATATCTGGAGTAGACAGCTTCCTTTGAGATAGATGTTATGAAAGGTACCTGCAAGAATATCTATTAAAAGAGGAGAACCTTGAGGTCTGCAGAATGTCAATATCCAAATTAAGGATCACTTGGATTTTTCAAAAAATCAGGTAATTAAGCATGCCATTATATAAAGATCTCCTACACAGAGGTGGGTTTGCTGGAAAACCAGCATCACTGGGTAGCCTAACAGGAAAAATGAGACATCATAAAATGATTCTAAAGTAATAGTTAATAAAATGCAGGTTCACCATGATGCCAAAACCATATAAGGGGTCTTAATCTGAAAGTAATGAACATGATCCCTTGTGAAGTGGCAGTGCCCCACCTCAAAGATTCCACTACACTTCCCTTTTCTGCCTACTGATTTATTGCCATACAAGACAAATGAATAGGTAGGAGTATGAAGGTATGTACAGTGCAGACAACAGTCAGGAGGCCTTTTTTTTCCCCTCCCAAAGAAAACTGTTCTAACAAGTTAACAGAACAATTATGAAAAAGGCAGTCGAAAGTTCACTGTAAGCAGCCAGCAGCTCAGTTCACTCTTCAATTGATGAGTCCACATTCCTCCTTTTGATCTTCCTGAGACTTCAGGGTTTTTAAACTTGTTGCATGCTTATGTTCAAAACGAAGTGGCAGCAGGATTTGCTTTTTCCTTTGAAAAAGCAGATTTCCATTTTTCATATATAATACAGAAAGCAGCTTGCTTTCCCCTCCTTTTTTCTGAGGCCATAGCATAAGAATCCAAAGCACAGTTCATCTTTTAACCTTCAGTTTTTCATAGCCATTTTAAGGGGTCAAGCTGGTAGATACCAAAAATACTGTAAATATTACACAGAGAATGCAATACACAGCCTGTATATAGCATCATGATACCTTAGAAGCACACTAAGAATGGAAGGACAAAGAAACCTGGAGACAGCTACAACAGCTTTCCTGCCAATGCCTGGGAAACACAGAATGCAAATTTTTGATCTAATGGACTAATGCACACAGGAAAATAACCTGTGTTGAAATCTGCAATGATAAAGCTATTCCTAATATCGGTACCTGCTTAAGCTTAATTCTGGAACATTTTCACAAGCTGTAACCACACTGTGGGGATATGTCAAGAAAATACATGAGCTTTCTGCCATGCAGCAATAGGCTAACTATGGAAAGGTCTACAAAGCAGGTATAACCTATGTCACACACAAAAACTGGCAACCTGCACAGAGATAATATTGCCCTCTGCCTAAGGAACCAGCAGCGCTTCTGTAACAGAAACTCAGAATCTGTTAAATAAGAATAAGAAATACTGACACATTAGGTGTTAAAATTTAATTACAAAAAGTACCTTTATAACTGACTGGGAAA
Organism: Grallaria varia; assembly: GCA_013396735.1. Taxonomy (NCBI): domain Eukaryota; kingdom Metazoa; phylum Chordata; class Aves; order Passeriformes; family Formicariidae; genus Grallaria; species Grallaria varia. The sequence continues at coordinate 500,707 of VWZG01007514.1, forward strand.
AAAAAATTAAAAAAAAAGGACTCTCACATGATTTTTTTTTTATTTTTTTATTTTTTTTTTTGGTAAAGATTTCAGGAAAAACTTAGCCAGATTTGTCAGACTTATAGTTTTTCTGGAGATTACTTAAATAAAGACAACTTAAGAAAAGCTCTGAATCACAATTCTTACTATCGTAGTTTAACTTAAATTAACAGTAACTTCACACAGAAAATAGGCTCTTAACCCAAAAAGCTGGTGAATTGTAAGTAGTCTTTATACAATTGAAGAAATGTGAAATGTAACATTATGTAATGACTCTGTTTTGATGCATATAGCACAAGACACTTCAAATTCTTTCTAGAGGATTATTTTCTCTACGTATTGAAATAACCTCAATCCAGTAGAAAAGATGCTCAGTTTCTACAGGGCACATAAAATATAATGCCTTGAAGACTGTAATCTTTAATATTCAGTGGTGATATTATCCAGTTAAACTAATCAACCTGGGCAGCCACATCCTTGAAACTCATTCCAATCATATTGCCTAAAAGAAATGAGCTAATGTGCTTATTTGAAATTTAGAAAGTATTTAATCTTACACAATGCCTCATCCCATTAGAAGTGATATAGACATTCTGAAAGGTCTCACTGTGGCACCTACCAAAGATGACCTACTCCAGGTGGGCCGTCGTCGAATAGGGGGAGGAGAACTTGATTGTCTGTGGAAGAAAAAGTGAAATAATAGAAACTACAATATTTCAATTCTGAGTCAAGAATGAATGGGAAAAACAAGATACAAACAATCTAGGACATCATTAAGGACATTTTTATATTTATGAAGAAATGAAAATAATTCTGGTTCTTCTCTAAATACAGGAAGTACTCCAGTTCCAAACTATGCATGCCTTCTTTTTGTATTCCTATTTGGTTTACTTGGAAACACAAGAAAGAAAAAATCTGATTTAAAAATTAATCAAACAAACAAGTCTCTTAAGCAATAAAAACTGAACATGGCACACAGGCACAGTCTCAGATGACTTAAGGTAAACATTTAAAACAATGAAAATTTTATGAAATTGATAGCAATCACTCCAAAGCAATGCACAAAGATAAGGAAGAAAAGCAAAAGCAACTTTTAGACAATACTAGCAGAGTCACATACAATGTTAGAGTGGCCAAGTGCAGTGGAAGGAACAAGGAGTGTAGAAGGAAAAAAAGAATATGAGAAAGGGAAAGAAACAAGTTGAAGGAGGTAGAAATATAGTGCTTACGTGAAGAGAGGAAAGGTGGAATTGTCCTCTTACAGTTTCTGATCTGGTGAATGATGTTATGTGTGATTAGAGGAAAGGCACGCAGGAAAACAAACAACTCATTTTAACACAGAGGGCAGGAAAATTATTTGGCTAGAAAACACACATTGGCAAATGCTGTCATCAATATCTGTGGTTGTAACACAGAAGCTTATATCACATGAGACTGTGGTAAGGAGAGAAGTTCTAATGACAAAAATACATTTAAATTCTAGTTATTTCACTCAGTGACCTTGTGACATTCCCTGTCTTTGTCTGCAAGTCGCATAGGAAGCTGCTACATACACCTGGTTCATGGTATCCATGTACTTATGGCTCAGTGTTTAGAAAGAGACATGTTCAAAAGCTATTGCTTCTGCAGTCCAGATTATGATTTGGAACAGAACAATTCTCCCTATTTACCCCAATATACAGCTCCAGTGGGGAAACAGCCCACGATGACAGACTATGGTATTTTGTTTTCTTTCTTGACAGTCACAGGGGAGACAATCAGGAGCTTCCTTTGAATTCAAACTCGCTGGAGTCATTAAAATTGAATTTAGCATTAGACTACTGAAATCCATTATATGCTGCTAACAAATGTCTTTTCTAGACTTCCACTCGCCCCTCAAGAACTGTAAGCACCATGTGACATCTAATCAATATCTCTTTTCTGTAAATGAAAAGATCACTCAAAACAGTTCACCCCATTGGACTCTCCCATGCTCTAAATCACCACATGTTAATATGATGTGTGCACACATAATATTAGAAAGCTAGACCTTCCAATCTTCTCATCATCATTTTGGCTTTATTTTCCAACAGATGGCATTACCCAGCTGAACAGACTGGATGTCCAAGTCTAACTAGAGTTGTTGATAGAGATGAGTGTTCTTCATATCTTTCCAGGTATGATGGTAAGTTTCACAAGAATTTATTGTTCTCTACTGCACACACCCAGTACATCACGAAATCTTCTCAGAACTCTAACCTTTTGAAAGCTAAATTTATCTCAATCTAAAAAAAATGTTGTGTGCTGGTGTAAATGAAACAACTAACAAACAGATGTTCGACTCAAAGCTATAGCCCAATGAATTTCTCCTTCAGTTAGGATGACTCCACCTGTGTGAGAGGACTAGCTCAAGGCCAGTTCCTAAGAGAGTGCTCAGAGCAGAGACTAAGGGAGACTTCAGGTTTAGATTTACAATCTCTGCTGTGTTGTGCTAGTATGGCTACACAGATTAACATGCTCAGGTGTCCTCCCTTGCTTGGCGTGCACAAGAGGCAGATAAATTATACTGCCCACATTAGAATATGACAACCTCTGCTTTCCACCACCCTTCGCTGCTATATGAACTACTGCAACTGACAGTTTGACCTGATAACATATGTTACCTTTCACTTCAGTATGTACTAATACTCTGGGTTACAAACAGCAGAGACAAAGGCCTTCAATTCAAGGTTCTCTATAGGATTTGGCTGCTCAGGGAGCATCAAGCCTCACAAGGCTCAGAATGAAATTTTATTCTCAACTGTCTGTTCTTCTGTTGGTTAAAA